>CAUYQU010084668.1:0-60498 GCA_963574635.1 Cheracebus regulus | reverse complement strand
GAACTCTAGAGTGACTAGATGCATTGTCACTGACTCGTAATATTTTGAAAGAAATCATTGGTCTGATAAGTAGGTCTCAAGAGTGGACTTAAAATACTCAGTAGGTTTATTGCAAACTGATATGTTGTTATCTAGGATTTGTTATTTCATTTATAGAGCATAGGCAGCATAAATTTAACATAATTATTAAGGGCTCTACGATCTTTGGAATGGTACAGGAGCATTGCCTTTAACTTCACGTCACCAAATGCATTAGCCTCTAGCAAGAGAGTCAGACTGGGTTTTTGTTTATGTTTTTGTTTTTGTTTTTGTTTTTTGTATCCTTAAAGACAGGTATCAGTTTTTCCTCTCTTGCTATAAAAGTTCTACATGATATCTTCTTCCAATATAAGGCTGTTTGTCTATACTAAAATTATGTTGTTCAGTATAACCACCTTCCTCAATTATCTTAGTTAGATCTTCTGGATAACTTGCTGCAGCTTTTCCAACTTGCTGCTTCACTTTATACCTTTATGTTATGGAGATGAGTTCTTTTCTTAAAACTCATGAACCAAACTCTGAAAGCTATTAGTTTTTTCTTCTGCAGCTTTCTTGCCTTTCTCAGAGCTCACAGCATTGAAAAGAGTTAGTGCCTCGGTCTGGATTAGATTTTTACTCAAGAAAATATTATAGCTGGTCTTATCATCCATTAAGGCCACTAAAACTTTCTCCACATCAGCAAGAAGACAGTTTTGTTTTCTTATCATTCTGTGTACACTGAAGTAGCACTTTTAATTTCCTTCAAGAACATTGCCTTCACATTCACAGCTTGGCTACCTATCTGATGCAAGAGGCCTATCTTGACTTTTGTCATAACTTCCTCACTAAGCTCAATCATTTCTAGCTTTTGATTTAAAACAAGAGACATGTGAGTTTTTCTTTCACTTGAACATCTAGAGACCACTTTAAGGCTATTGGCCTAATTTCAATATTGTTGTGTCTCAGAGAACACAGAGGCCATAGGAGAAGAAGGGAAGTGGGAGAACAGCCAGTTACTGCATTGGCACAGTTCATGGAACCCCAAAACAATTACAACAGTAACATCAAAGATCACTGATCACAAATCACCATAACAGATACAATATTGTGAGATTTACCAAAATGTGACAGAGACCTGAAGTGAGCACATACTCTTAGAAAAATTACGTCGATAGATTTGCTTCATGCAGTATGGCCAGAAACCCTTGATTTGTAAAAAGTGTCTTGCTTCTCAGCCTTTTGGCTAAGATCAAGTGTAAAAAATGTAACATCTGCGAAGCACAATGAAGAAGATGCAAGAAAATGAGTTAATGCCTTTATCTACATATGCACATTATAGATATATGTATGTGTGTGCAGGTGTGTTTTTATAAATAGCTTTCCACTTTCCATATTGAGGGCTTTTTGCAGTTTGTACTTTTTAGCTATAAAAAATTGTTTTACATACATCTTGTGTATAAGTGAGAATATTTATTTAGGCTAAACTTCTAACACAGGAAAGATTTCCAAGAGAAGGTACAGTTCAAGTTTGTATGCTTATAGATATTCCAGATCATGAAAAATTGTTTTATATACATCTTGTGTACAAGTGAGAATGTTTATTTAGGCTAAATTCCTAACACAAGAAATATTTCCAAAGGAAGATACAGTTTCTGTGCTTATAGATATGCCAGATTATTGCCATAAACAATTTATACTCCTACCAAAGCTTCATGCCACATGAAGATACTCATTGGCATGAGATTCCAGTAAACAAGTAGGATGAGAACTTCCACACCGTTAGGGCCTTAAAACAAGGTATCAGAGCTTGATCCAGGACATGATGGTGTCTACCCCAGATAAAGTGTTGCAGGGCAGATGTACATTAATTACATATAAGGAAGTTAAAGTAAATAATATAAATATTAAATTTACATGTAAAGGAGTTCCTTAAAGTAAATACGGTAAATATTAAATATATATTTCTCACTACCAAAGTTGGTAATTATAAAGGGAGACAATTAGAATAAACCTTTAATGCTGGATTGAGATTTCTAGTATTGGTATTGAGATATGGTTTTTAATACAGAGAGAGGGATATATGGATAGATAGATGAATGGAAGCACAGAAAGAAAGATTATCGATAGATAGATAAACATATATGAACATAAATGCATATATTCCTATGTTCTATTCACTGGCAGTCTTCAGAAACAATTGCTTACCCAATAGCAATGAACCCACCCAGTATTTATATATTGTTTCTAAATATTCTTTTTTTAAAAAAAATTAAGAAATGATCCAAAGAAATTGCAGAAATGGCTGGTTTCAAGGCTTGTGAAGGGAAAGCATAAAATGAATCTAGAATTCTTGTGGCATTAGGCAAGAAAGTGCTCAAAGGTTGTATACAAAAGAATAAAAAGCACAAAAAACTGATCAAAGGAAGTATACAAATTAATACAAAAGACAGTTTAAATGAGCTACCACTGGCCAAATCTGACATACCTTGAGAATTAAATAATGACAGTTACACATTAAAATCCTATAAATAAAATAGGAAACCATAGTATAAGAGAGATTAAAAATTAAATTAATTAAAAATTTTGACGAAGAATGAGATATTTACTGCATTTTAAAATATTACTTCTCACAAAATTCCTATAATTAAGTGGGGGAGAGTTACCCTATGATAGAAAAGATTAGGAGATATCAATTTCAACCAGTGATAAATATCAATAATGAGAGCATTAGAGAGAGTATGCCATTGGATAGGATGTAATGAGAGGGATACAGCATCATTTCTGTTATGTTTCTGCGAAAGATGCAGCTCTGAAACTAATCATAAGGCAACATCAGACAAATATTCTAAAAAAAAAAAACTGTCCTGTAAACTGAAAAAGGGTCAAACTCATGAAACTTAAGGAACTGTTCCAGATGAAAAGAGGTTAGAGAGACAATTAGACTAAATGTAACAGGGAATTCTGAATTGGATTAGACATTATTGCAGCAACAGGAAACAACTGAATAGACATTGCTAATTAGATAATGATAACATATCAAGGATAAGATTCAGATTTTGACAGTTGTCTTGTTTATGTAGGAGAATAGCCTTGCTTGTAGAAAATACACAGTAAAATACTTGCGAATGATGAACCAGCTATTGCAAAAAGTACTATTTGCTCTGTATTTCCAACTTTTCCATAAGTTTATGACACACACAGAGAGAAACTATTTCTTATGTATTTCGCAATTTAGTCATACTTTTTAAAAGAATACTAACAAAAACATATGCAGTATAAGAAATAAAAAATTCACGATTTTTGATAGTTTCACATTATTTCTACGCATTTCTGCAGTATTCAGTGTTTGCTGCAAATTATTTTTCTGTTCTCACCTTAATCCAGGAAAGGCATGATGATATCATGGTCATTTTCTCACAGCTTTCTGAAATCTTGTTCTCATCTTTTTTCCTATACTTATTTTTTTTCCAGCTGAAAATGAAGAGAATTGGAATAAACAGAAATTCTCTTAACATGAGAGGAAAAAGCCTTTGAAGTGATCTCTTCTGGAAGTTTTATGTTCGTTGCTATCCTTTAGCTTTCCCAAAACACCCACAAGCCAAAGATTTCATGTGTTATTTCTGTAATTTGGTAGTTTTCATTTAAATTATACATTAAAAATGAGTATCCATCCTAAAACCATTGGAATGACTAATTATCTACTAAATTTTTCATCTCACAGAAGGGAGTGTTTTATGCAACACTTACATGATTAAGAGGCTTTTAAATTTCTTACTTTTTAAAGTTCCTGACTTTTAAGTCAGAAAGACACATTTATGTTGTCTGGAATCAAGCTAAAAATTCCTTTAATCTATGTTTCTTGTTTAGATTTACTACTTCTTTCTAGATTTTATTTTTAAACCTGTATTTCATTCACAACTATATTTTCAAGAAATTAAATATAGAAAACTAATACTATTTGCAATCAGAAATGTGTGTATGAAAATTAGTTGCAAAAAATATTAAGACTAACTTTGGTTAAAAGGTACAAAATGATAGAAGTAAGTTCTAGTATTTGATAGTACAATACAGAAATTATAGTTAACAATGATGTCTTGTATATTTTAAAATGGCTACGAGAAGAATTATAGTATTGCTAACACTAAGAAAAAAATGAATGTGTGAGGTGATGACTATCCTACTTATTCTGATTTGATATTACACATTGTATATAGGTATGAAAATATCACATGTAACCCAAAATATGTATAACTATTATATATCAATTTTAAAAGCAATACATAAAAAAAATTAATGCCACCCCAAATTAAGACCTGCTTATTAAATCTAAATGCAGTTTTTAATGTACAAATCACTTTACTATTTTCAATAAATTTTAAAATAACTGTTAAAATCTTATGAACTGAAATTACATATAAATATATACACATTTGAATAATCTAAAAATAAAAATATTGCCTTTTTATGGTAGAAAAATCTTTTTTACTTATTTTTCATTTATTATTTTTCTATAGAGTATTTCTTAAATCAGCTTCTATAATAACAAGCTGCAGCAATACAGTCATCATAAATTCCAGTTCTCTGAAAGTTCTATAGCCTAGAAGTCTGAAATCCACGTGCTGGCAGAACCATGCTCTCTCTGAAATTTCTAGCGGGCATCCTCCCTGGCCTCTTCCTATCTTCTGGTGGGTCCAACAATGGTTGGTGTTCTTTGTCTTGCAGATACATCACTCCAGTTTCTACTTCTGCTATCACATGGCATCTCCCATGTATACCTGTCTTCCCTCTGTGCCTGTCTCTGTGTTTAAGCTTTCCTCCTCTTATAAAGACACCAATCATTGGATTAGGTTCCATCCTAAAGCAGACCTCATGTTCACCTGATTATGTCTTTCCAGATAAGGTCTGATTTCCAAATAATATCATATTTTGAGGGTCCAGATTCCTGACATGAGACAGGAATTTTGGGAAACACTATTTAATCCAGTACTGATGGTAACTATTTCTTCCATATTTTAGTCCTGATTATTTTGTAATGAAATTTTTTATGTGAAGGATATATATACACATAATGAAAACAATGATAAAATTACATTTTAAGGTCCTGTCTTCTGAATCCCTCTGCAATAGTGGAACATGATTTGTGATGAGGCTAATAAGCTTTGTAATTCGACCTAAATTCTCAAAATTCCTAGCTCTGTGATCTCAGGAAAATGACTAAGCATCTTTCACTGTTTGATTATTTATCTGTTTATATGATATACAAAACAACTGGACAATATAATAAATAAATTTTCTGGGCATGTAATCCCAGCACTTTAGGAGGCTGATACAGGAGGATCCCTTTAAGCCCAGGAATTCAAGATTGCAGTCAGCAGTGACTGTGCCATTGCACTCCAGCCTGGACAACAAAGTGAGACCCTGTCTCAAAAAAATTAAAAAATAACAAAAACAAATGAGTAAACCTAAGTAGATCATCAGTTTTTTTAATTGTTAGTTTGGGTTTTCTGTTTGTTTGTTTGTTTTCTTTTTTGAGACTGAGCCTCACTTTATCACTTGGTCCCCTTGGCTGGAGTTCAGTGGGGTGATCTTGGCTTACTGCAATCTCCACTTCCTGGGTTCAAGCCACCCTCTTGCCTCAGCCTCCAAAGTAGCAGGGATTACAGGTGCTGGCTACCTGGCCCAGCTAACTTTTGTATATTTAGTAGAGATGAGATTTCACTACATTCACCAGGCCTGTCTAGAACTCTTGACCTCAGGTCATCTGCCCATCTGGGCCTCCCAAACTGCTGGAATTACATGCATGAGCCACTGCACATGCTGAGTTTCTATTTGTAACCAATTTTGTGACTTAGATACACAATATATATCTCTCCTGTATTTGTTACTGCTTTCCCTCTACCTCCCTCTCCCTATAAAGATATATTTATTCACGTACTAGTTGATGACTGTGTTCATTATAAAAACTACATTTTCACAAATGACCCTACTAGTCCACCACAATATAAAAAACAGTCTAATTCAGAATTTATTTAGGAACAACAACCACAAAAATTAATACAGAGTTCAGATATAATATGCTCTGAAGAGCATTGAGACTTGACTAAGTAAGGTTTGCTAGTCTTATGATCTTAGCAAGTCATTTCCCCTTTATGAGCCCTAGTTTCTTCCTGTATAAATAATAACTGTCTTTCAGGGTTGTGAGATACCAGGGATTAAAGACAGGTGCATAAGGTAGATAGAACACCCTCCAGTGTAATAAACATGGAGAGTTGCTTCTCAGGGTAACTAGGGACTCCTTCAAGTGTGTCTTCCTGTACTGAAAAGATAAAAATAGCATCATTTATATTTGTTATATACAATATTTTATAATATAATAACCTCTCAGACTTCTGTGCAGCTAGAGTTTCACTTATTTTTAAAATTCAGTCAGCCAGGGACATTTATTTGTAATTCAAAAGATACATTTGAGGTGAATATCATACTTTTATGATTTCTTCTGACAAGTGTGGTATTAACATTGCGTGTGTCTTTGTGTAGTTGCATTATTAGGACCACTAGCTTTGTTGTTTGAGTGCTGTGTTAGTCTGTTTTCTGTTGCTTATAACAGAATTTCTGTAGCTGGGTAATTTATAAGAAAATTGATTTATTTCTTAAGTTCTAGAAGCTGACAAGTCCAAGGTTGAAAAGCCATATCTGGTGATCACCTTCTTGCTAGTGAAGACTCTCTGAAGAGTTCAGAAATGGCACAGAACATCACATAGAGAGGGGGCTGAACATGCTAGCTTGCATCTCTCTTCCTTTTGTTACACAACCACCTGCCCCACTCCCATTATAATCCATGACCCATTAGTCCATGAATATCTTAATCCATGAATGGATTAATCCAGGCTCTGCCCTCATGAGCCCATCAACTCTTAATGGTAATTAATAGCATATCACAATACCACCACATTGGGGATTACATTGGGAATCAACAAGAGTTATGGAAGGGACAAATATTGAAATCACAGCAAGTTCTTATGGCGAGCTATTTTCCTGGCTTTAGTGCTAGGTGTTAGACATTGGTTCATATTTACTGGCAAAACTTTACTTAAGTTTTAAGTAAGGTGAATAAACTTTGCTTAAAAAGGGTGACAACTAACGAGACAAAGAAGTAAACAGAGTTCTTCGTGAGCATAGAGGAAAAATAGCTCAATTTTAAAATTCCAGTAAAAATTGAGAAAAACCCATATCTTTAAAATCAAATAAACTAATTTTGGGAGAATAACAAAAATGAAGTAACATATAGGTGTTATGGTTTTAAACTAAACATACTAAACAGATTAAAAATTAATTATAAAATATTGTAGAGCCAATAAAAGAATGTTCTTATTCATTTCCATGACTTTCAAATCCTGTAATTAAGGTTTTCTGTAATTTATTCTGGCGATATCAGTCATTTTGGGGCAGTTCTACTTATTGTCACATATTCAGTCAATAATTCTTCCTTGTCTCATACATTTGTTATAAGATATTTAAACCATACTCAGTTCAGAATTTTACTTCTATTAATTTTGTTCCCCAATTATAATAATAATTTACTAAAATTATTCAAATATGTGAGTCTAAAAATGGATAAACTTTATTTTCAAAGCACAGTCTTCTAAGGTCCATCAGCAGGCATAAGCTGCAAAGGGAATCCTCAGCAAATAATTTAAAAAGGCAAATCCTTTCTTCAACTCTCAAGAGTTAACGCCACGCAATCTTTTATATGCCTGTGTTAATTCCTAGTAGTCTACCAAGTGAAATATAGTGTTTCTATACTGCAGGGTTTGTAAAATGCTTTTAAAAACTCTGTAGCCTATGGAAAAGGCTGCTTACTGTACAATATTTAGCAACTTTGTAAACATTTAACACAACACAAAGAATAAGTTTGTCCAGTCAGTCGCATGAGAGGTCTCAGTCATTATCAACTTTCACTAACAATTTCAACGTTTGGGATAGTTGTGAGGAATAAGAACACATGGAGGCATTTTGGAATTCCAATCTACCCTATCAGCTTTTGTGTTTCTCTCATGACTTGTTCTAGTCCCCCAGTTAAGAGATGAAGTTTCTAAATGAGAAGTGTAGCTTTACCGTATAGATGAAACAAACTACTTACATCATGAACACCTCTATTTTATCCTCTGATGGTGGCTTGGATTATGGAGCATTTTCCAGAGAGTCATACCCATAAATCCACAGATTTCAGGTTATTTTAACACAAGCAATCCTAAACAACCCAGATATGTTATGCTAAGAACATTCCATAGATAATTTTCCACTTGCTACTGCTGGGTTTTGGTTGGTTGGTGGTTTTTGTTTTTTAATTCCAGAAGGTCTATTACTAGCATATTACAAGGAGATCAGACTGCCCCTTCTACCTTCATTTTTTTCCTGGGAGAATCTTTTACTTGTATTGGGTTAACTTGTCAATGTTTAGAGATGTATATGTTTAAAGTTTTGGCCAATAATTTCTCAGTAACTGAATTTTAACGTATGTATATCACATAAGCCAACCTTTAAATATAAATGATTTATATCATTCTTTCTAAAGCAAATATAAACTTGATTTCCCAAAATTTACTTACAGGGATCCTTTCTTATGGGGCCTACATTAAAAAAAAAAGATTTAGATTGATTCGTATGTTCTATCAAAATTGGTGAAATTAAAATACCTGTTATGTTTTACACTCATGATATAGTTATGTAATTTTTTATGAAATGTTCAGTAATTGTTTTATGTCTAGTCCTTCCAAAGTCTTATTTATTACATTTTATTTTTTCCAGTGGTTTGTAAGAGAAGGCGAAAAAACCTTACTTTAAAAGATTTAAGAATCATTGTGAGGGAATGTGTTCTCTTTCCGGGCCCATGAGGGGGCATAGTTTCAAGGGCAAAAATTTCCCAGTGCCATGCCCCCCTCCCATCTCTCTCCATCTGGGAGATTTAATGTTTTATGTTTGAATTTCTCCGGCACGGGAAGAAACTAAAAGTCAATCACCCCACTGGAAGTTCTAAGGAACTCCTTTCATTGGCCAGAGGAACTTGGGAAGGTGGGAATTTCTCCCAGGATAAATTCCCCTGCGCCTTCACCCACACTGGATTTCCAGCTCTCTGGAACCCCCTCCCACACGGTGGGAGCTCCCTTTCCCCCCTGGGATTTTCCCTCTGGAATCCTCTTCCACACCCTTTGTGGAAGTCTTTCTCTTCTTCTCCTTTCCCTTTCTTTTCTCTACCTAAAGAAAATTACCTTTCTCCAACACTGTTTCGAGCATACAGCACACCTGCAGTGGTCCCATTGCTTATCCTTTAAGAGACTTGAGGCCAAGAACCCACAGCACTCTCTCCGGGGAGCTGTACCTCACCAGCACCCAAGATAAAACCCGGTTGCAATTGGACTAAAGTCTCATTTTCATTGTAACTTACATTAGCCAAAGCCAGTTCTTAACAATATCATCTTTTGATATGTTAAAGAAAAATAAAAAATCAGAAATAAACAAAGCATTCCAGTTCAGCTTTCTTGAGGGTATTTTTCTATAAAAATGTGCTGAATGATGCTGTTTTAGCAAGAAAGCAGTGCTCAAGTATTGCTTTCAAAGGAAGAAATCTATCAAGCAATAATTGATTGCTGGCAAAGATAACCTGAGACTCTCATTGGGTTTAATTAGCTTTATTTATTTTGTAATTTAAAAATGCATTTTTTAGTGAGGTCAGTGTGAATTTGTACCAAATGAACTCCGTTCACTCTCGACTTCAAAAGGTTTGCCTAAATTTCTTTTGGTTAGATCTGATGGTGTATTAGAAAATAAAAATATTGCAACTGATTTGGACAACTATCCACTTTTAATCTGCTTTTTAAAAAATAAACAAATAAACACATACATAGACACAACTAAATGATAAGTGGGCCTTTAATGTGTTTTGCCTTTTTTTTTTTTTTTTGGTTGCAGATAGTTGACCAGTAGCATTTCATTTGAGAGTTAAGTCTTTTTTTCTAGTTTTGTTCTGTATGTTGTTTTAAAAAAGTGGTAAGAGTTTCATCTGTTTGACTATCTTCATTTTTAAATATTGCAGAAGAAAAATCCATCCCAGGGGAAGTTTATTCAGGCCTTAAAGGTCACTTCTGTGTCTTGCAGGCATCACATTTTACGACTATGGGTTTCCTTTGGTTTTTAAAACATTGCAGCTAACTAGCCTCTAACCAAGACTAATTAGATGATTTAGAAACCTCAGATTGTAAGGAATTTCACTCAGCTAATTTAAGTGAGTTCTAAATAGTCACAAGTATTCATGCTTTTCTTAATTGTGTTAATATTTTTTTAAAGTATTGAAAAAATCCTTAATAAAATGCTTATAATCCTGGCTCCAGCAAGAGCAGGTTTGTAACCTTGCATTCTCCCCAGCTCTAAAGATTATGTACTATTTTTCTCCTTTGACCCTTTCATTTAAAAATTATATTAATTTATACCCTAATTGTAAATATATATTCATTATTATATATTGTTCATGCTTATTTTCTTATACCTTGATATATTGCTCAATTTGATTTGCATTTTCTTTTTTTATTTCTTTGTTATGTGAGAATGAACTACTTTTCTTCTGAAATATCTAAATCATGCTTCAGTGTTACCGTTATACTAGTTTTATAAAAGTAACTGGAAAGATTTCATTTGATTTCATATTTTAGTTTTCCTCATATCATTTATACTATGAACAATTAGGCCAACCAGGTAGAATGTCTTAACTAATGGACTAATGATATCTGAATAGTTACTATTTCTTTACAGAATTTTTTAATCAAAACTAAGATCTTGGAAACAAATTTTCTGTTTTGTATTGTATTTTCAATGATACAAAATGAAAGCTATGGCATTTGGATATATATATTACCAAATATCAGAATACAGTTCACATCTAATATATGATAACCCCTGAGTGATATTTTTTCAAAGAAAACAGTAATCTTGAAGAATTTTGCTGATATGATTACCATTTTAACTTCACTACTTGAAAAAAATTATTTCATAATATGGTTTTCTATGTGGGTGAAAATGTCAGATAAATGTCATTTTAGGCTGCTGCCTAAGCAGTCATGATGTCTTCTTATTTTGAACTCTAGCTAAACTAAAAAGATTCTCTCTTTTTTCCTGTTTATAAAAAAGTTAAATCAGCCTTACCAGAAAGTTTAAGCATTACATTCATTATTTTTAGTGAGAATATTGAACATGTTTTCCAGCAATGAATCCAAGCAATTATATCATGACTCTTTGTGTTCCTGACTTAACACCTAACATATGGACTTGTAAAAGGAGTATTTCGTGTCCCAGCCAAGCTATCAACATTCCCTCTCTCTGCTTTAAACAAGTCCTTGTATTTAAGTAGAAATTACTATGAATATGATTTGAAAATTAATTTCATCATGATGTTAATTATAAATGGTTACATGTAAGAGTGAATATTAATGCTTTTACTAAAGCTTTATAGACAAAATCAGATCCCAATAGTATGGATGTAATCAGCTTCTTTAAAAAGTCAATAGGTTCTATATTAACATATTTTTGAGGACCCATAGTCTGGAGGATGGAGAGTTTTGTTCAGAATGCACTAGGCATTTTTTGCTTGAGGGATATATTGGGAAATATATTTTAATTGTGAAATAAGTACAATTAGAAATGGAAATACTATTAAAGGTATACCTCACTTGAAACAAACGATCATCTTAATTCATTAATAACAATGAAGCCAAACCAATTTAAAGAAACCAAAAGCATAGGAGCATGGGGCCATTTAGTGAAGGAATACACACACACATACAAGCATTTTATAGAAAAAGTAACTGATATTTAAGGTGCAGATACCGGAAAGCTTAAAAGCTAGTCACAAGAAGCTGTATAAGAAGTAAGGAAAACACATTAACTTGTTGACATATTTTGCCACCAAATACATAAAAATTGCTTTGGCAAATACAGTGTAATACCTCAAATATGTGGAAAATATGAATATACAGAAAAGAGCACATTCATTTATTAAATATCATATGCTTGGACATCAGTGTAAAAAAAGCATTTTCTCATATATTTTTCCTCTTTTATCCTCAAAGGAAATGATCTGTTGTGTTAATATTTTTGTTATATGAACAAACTGAGACACGTAGAGGTAAATAACTTCCTCAAGGTCTCATGGCAGTAAGCTACAAACTGGGGCTTCGAGTCTATGGTTGCCTGACTATAATGTTACTTTGCTTCCTGGAGAGTTCTAAGCAGCTGAATTTTTCCTGTAAAAGCAAATCTGAGATTGTGTTCCTTATTATACCAGATTTGTTTTACTCTCATGCTTAATCCCTTGATTTTGACTTGGTATTCTATTTATCATGCTTTATCTACTTTTCGCTAAGTAAAACTTCTTCCACTGAGAAAGAAAATTTGAGTTTTGGCCTTACTTTTAGCATCCCGAAGCTTTGTAGAGATCAGAGGTATGTGGCATTATAAATTGCTGCCATTTTGAATCACCATGGACCATGGATAATTAGCAAGAAGGAAGGTGCTAATCACATTTTGTCACTTGCATGTCAAATTTTTCAGTGGTTAAAGACCAGTGGTTGAAACAGTGCCAAAATTTATCTTATGCTAATGGTTTTATTTATCAGCTTAAGTGATTAGATTTAAATTATTTGTGTGTGAGTGAGCATGCAAGCATCCCTGTGAATTCTGAATAACAAAATGCTCTTTTTGGCCTGTTAATGACTGCTCTACTTTCCTATCCTCTAACTCATTCTTAAACACATTATGATCTCAATTAGAACCCTACCCTTATGCTCATGTCTACCTCAGATATTTGACTTTAAAACTTTCCCTTGTTTGTATTTGGATGCTTGTTATTTCCACTTACTCTTTCTTGATCCAAAGCACTTCTTCCAATTATCAGGTTTTCTTTAATCATAAACTTTATTTTGGCAGAGCTCTGACCTGGGGTGCCTTCCTACTGCATTCCTGAATTACCATACCTGATTTCCTAGAAGCTCACTTATGAATGGCAGAAGACACTTCTGCATTTTTATGATAATTATTTCCAATTATAAAACCACTTAGTTCATATCATTGCCTCTAGAAAAACTCTCCTTGCAAACCTGAGATCTTAAGAATTAACCCATTTTCTTGGATCCTAATTGAATTATTAGTCTCCTTTTCATGATGTTTAATAGGTAAAAATTTAGTTTCCCAGAAAATCAACAGTTTCATGTCCAAATTATTCCTTTATGCTTATTTTTATTGCATTTCCTGTTAGTTTATATTTGTTCAAAGCAATTAGTGAATTATAATTGAGCCAGCTGAGTTTACTTATATTAAGAATTAATGTAGATTGTCATTCTGTCTTTCTTTCCCTTGGGTATTAAGTAGCATTAGCTGCACACACTCAGAGAAAAGCCACATATGTAGATAAAGCAAGAAGTACTCTGCTATAATGATGCAAATTACCTCTTCTGCTGCATTAGCATCTGAGAGTACAATTGAGGGGTTAGAAAACAGACCTTTTACCTCTTTGTATCTCTTATAAGCACTTTTAATCATGGCACAAAGAGAACACTCAATAATTTTTGTTGAATGAATAAGAATCTGTGCTCCTTAATCTGAAATAGAGTAGCAATGAAGTAAATATCTCTAGAAAAGTACAAAATGGAATAATTACTGCAAAAGTCAATACGTTGTACTAAAAATGGAAAATATCAGGCATTCTAATCCCTACAATTAAAAGAATATTATCTTGTGCTCTACTGAGAAAAATGAAGGAAGTTTTAAATTGCTTTTCTAAAACTAATTTGCAACAAAAGGCATTCAAAGATTGATAATTATTGGTTTGCTGTATTATGGTAAAATATAGCAGCCTGAAAGAACCGAAAAGGGAGCAAATTCCTTTTTCCTTTAAACTTAATATTTAAAGTAAATTACACAAACTGAATAGTAGTGTATTGAGAAAAAGCCTATTGTTTTATTACCCAGCTAAGCTCATAACTGAAATAATAGTGATACAACCAAATGTTCTGTAAAGAGCTATCACATTTTTGAATTGGGAAAAAGTATATGAATCAATATATTGTTATCTTGCATACCAATTGTCCATTTTCCTGTTAGATACTTTAGCATTCTATTTAGTCTAAAATTATATCAAGTGGACCTAGATTTTTAGAAAGAGAAAAGCCTGCTTCAAAAAATTTCATTGTCAAGGTTGTATTTATTATCTTTTTCCTCTGAGCTAATTGCAGATGAAATTCTGTGTGAAAAGAGAATTTTCAGCTGCTACGTTGAATAAAGGTTAGGAAAAGGTTATGTTTAGCATAACTCCATTTCCAACACATTGTTGCCCTATAGGCAGAATAATCTAATTTCATTTATTTTCTGATTCCAATGGAGTACTGCATCCTCAGTCTTTCTATTTATACATATTTTTTACTTCTCCCTTATCCATATTTGCATTCCTTCCACTGATTGTGAAGAAAAATAGGATGTTACGAATTTAATGATTTGGGAATTACTCAGTATTTTTGAAAATGTCCTTTATTTTCCCACATTTCCATTTCTACCATCGCGAAATACTTCCCAATGATAGTTTTTCTCTTTAAAATCATAGTCTCTTTCAAAAATATTGCTCATTTGACTCAAAAAGAAAAAAATGAAATAATCAATTATTTCAGTTTTGTTTTTGTAACACTGGAATAATGTAGTGTCAATGTGGTATTGACATCCAGACCAAAGAAATATTTCATGCCTATTATTAATATATTATTTCCTACAAGTAAATGAAATATTTAGTTTTTCATTCATTCAAGTGATACTAATTACTTGCTATGTGTCAAGCATTGTTTTACAAAGATAGCATACAAATAATTATTTTTTAAATGATAGGAGTATGAATTGAGAATTGTTCCACAAAATGAGCAGTACTCCTCAAAAGTAACGACGTCATCAAAACCAATGAAAGTTTGAGAAACTCACAGCCAAGAGGAGTCTAAGGAGACATGGCAACCAAAGCAATGTGATATCTTGGATGCGATCTGGGAACACACAAAGATGTTAAGCATACAGTTAGGAAATCTGAGTAAAGACAGATTTCAGCTAATCGTAATGTATCAGTTTCTGTTCATTAGTTGTGCAAATGTGCCATCTCAATGTAAGATCTTAATAATAGGGCAAACAGGGTGTGGAATATATAAGATTTCTCTGTACTATCTTGACAATTTTTCCATAAGTCAAAACTGTATTAAAATAAAAACTATATTTAAAAAAAACTAAGAAGAATCTTAGCTATGAAATATTTAGATCTAAACTTGTTTAATAGAGGAAAAAACTAAAGGCCATAAAGTTTGTATAACTTTTTTAGAGTAGGATACAGTTTGTAAATTAAGGAACTGAAAGCAGAGAATGGCACTTTCTTTAGCATAACTGAAAATGAATTTGTTACACCATGAAAATACATGTAACAATCTTTACAGAAAAAACTCCCTTAGTATGTATTTTTTGTTCATTGACCTCATTGGTACATTATATTAATGGAGTCCAATAGCCTCCTTAACAAATAGTATCTTGCAGTGTTTAAAGTGTGTGTGTGTGTGTGTCTGTGTGTGCACGTGCACGTGTGTTTTCTGTGTCCCCCAGGTACTTTCTGGATGTTCTTTCTCATCTTGACACTTATCAATGATCCATTCATACATTTTGTCTCTTCACAATTGATATCTCTTACACTTAATCTCCTTTATTGCTATTTATTATAAAACATTTTAATTTCTTGCTTTATGAATAACTTTGGGATAGAGGTTTTATTACAAAGTCAGAAAGAATGATCTTTTATGCTATATTGAGCTGTGTTTGACCTCTGCTGAAGTAAAGCCAAGAGAGTGATTAACAAAGCTAAACGTAAATATATGTATATATGTATACACAAAAATTATTTGATCCATATGCCCAGTTACCAAGAAGGTTTGCAACACATAAAAGGATGAACCCTTCATACTCACTTTCTGGTGTCCAACTATAGTTGACCCTTGAACAGTGCAGGGCTTCGAAGCACCAACCTTGTGCATAGTTAAAAGTCTGTGTATGACTTTTGACTCCCTAAAAGCTTTACTACTAATACCTGCTGTTGACCTTACTGATAACATAAACAGTTGTCAAACCTGTATTTTTTTGTATTCTATGTATCATATATTGTAGTCTTACAATTAAGTAAGCTAGAAAAAAGAAATTGTTATTAAGAAAACCGTAAGGAGGAGAAAATATATTTATTATTCATTAAATGGAGGTGGGATCTTCATACAGGTCTTCATCCTCATCATCTTCACGTTAAGCAGGTGAGGAGGAGGAAGAAGAGGGGTTGGTTTTGCTATCTCAGGGGTGGCAGAGATGAAGAAAGTGGAAAGAGAAACAGGAGAGGCAGGCATACTCAATGTAACTTTCATCATGTGTAAGTGGCCCTGTGCAGTTCAAACCCGTGTTGTTCAAAGGTCAGCTGTAGTTTATGTTGAACTAAAGAAATACCTTCTGGCACTTACCATACATGTGGAAGGATCCAGCTAGCTATATTGAGACTATTGTTCATGGGTGATTATGATACTTGTCGGGGGGCTCCCTGACTTCCTACTTTATATCATTTATTTTAATGCAAAGAAATGTTTGATGTGCTGGAGTAAATGCAACAAAACTAGAACTGAGTGTGAATAAAAAAGAAGAGATAAAGTAAAATCTCTAAAGAAATACTTAAAAGACATTAGAGTATGTCTTTTAAATGAAGTATACTTGCAGAATTTACTGTTTTGGCACAGATAATAAAGTTTCTCAATTATGTCAGTTCAAGATATACCATAAAATAGTAGAAATTATACTATATCTGGATATAATCAAATCTTACTTTACTGAATAGAACAAGATCTCAACATAATTGAAAACCAAAGCATAGGTAAAAGAAACACTTTAAAGCAGGTGAAGATGAGTACTGCGGAGAGAATCACAGTACGGTATCAGGTAGAGTTACTCATGTGTCTGTGGAGACACACTGCATAGTAAGCCTATACCTATATTGTAAGTTGTTTTGCATGTTAGAAAAAAAGTTTGGACAGGCTACATTGCACATAATGACCATATGAGGATTACAGCTTTTGATATTTTGCAAGGAATATAATCAGAAAAATATTGCCATATGTTATTAGGACCAAGGACAGATAATAAGAACTGTGAAAGAGTCTGTGCCGATGACTCAGTAATATGATTAAATTGACAAATGGAGACAGAATAAAATGTGAAATGAGCAGAAAGGAAGTGTTATGTGTCATACCAACAGCTGTTTTTCCCAGACCTAAGAAAGTGGTTGAGGGTAAGTGGGTTGCTGACCATCTTCTGTCTTAAGGAAAATGAGGGAGAGAGAACTGGTAACTGCACAAAAGATATGTACACTTACTTTTTCACCCACCCTGGATTTTCAATACTTCTTGCTTGACAAGCAAAAAAGCAATAAGGATGTGTGTAAAGCTTTTTATCCCACTGAAAATTGTTGGACAGAACTCTTCAGGGACATCTGGTCTCACTTTTAGAGTAGAATAACAGAAATGTTCAACATTCATAAGCGCCTTGGAAAATGGGATATATGACAATTTATGCCCTGATTCTCCTCTTTGTGTGTGGGTAGCTTAGAAATTGTTGATGGGGCATAGATAAATTCAACAGGTTTAAAGCTAAAACACTTTTAGGTTTAAGCTTGTCTGTAAAATTTTCTTGATAATGAGAGGGAAAATTTTAAGAAGAAAAGGTGTAACAATTAAATATATTAGAGACTACCTCATTCCATGTAGGCGATTTTAGTTCTATTTGAAGTAACCACTTCATAATGGTTATTCCTTATCATTTAAATTATTGTGGAAATTTGCCCCTTTAAAAATGGGCAGACACTTCTCTAGTAATGACAACTTCAGCACTCAAGAGACAAAAAAACCTAAGATAGCAGGGATTTTCCATACTAAGTTTTGCTCCAATTTTAGAGCCAATAAGCTAATTTCTCTCCTTCATGCTAATAGGTTTTCAAGTCACTCAGATATTTAATATACTACTTTTAGATTACAGAATTGGAAGAGATAATAGATTTGACATTTTTTCAAACTAACTTTTCTATATGTGCCCCTAAACTCATCCTGCCAAATGTAGATTGAAAATAAAAATCTGAAGCACTTTTTCAGAAGAATCGCTGATGCTAGTACTGCTTGGGTATAGTTGGAAGGATAAATCTGCAATAGACTTTCATTAAGTGCCTTATTCCAACCAATGAGATGGGAGAATATGTAGGGGCAAGAAAGAGATATTGTATAGTATTCAACACTCCCCTGGCAGCCTAATTTTGAGGTAAGTCTGGTGAACCAAGAGCCTCACCTCAGCTACCCTAACTTACTCCTTATCTTCTCAATATTGGCAGGCTGGACCTAGCCCAGCCCTTGTCCTGGAAGAATCATATCCTTTCCCTCATATTCACTCTCTTAGGTAAGATTCCCCAGTGAAATCATATGGTACAGTTTTCAAATATGCTGCTACTTTTTTAGGGCATGCAGTCCCAGGGAACAGGAGTGAGAAAAGAATGGAGCAGGGAGGAAAGGGGAACACATGCCAGAACTCAATATGCAAAGGCCACCATGTGGTATAGAGTGTGACAGATTGTTCAAGCTCAGAGGGTCAGCGTCGGAGATGCTTTATAAAAGCCTGCTTATGAATGCCATCTCAAGGCCATAGTGGATCTTTGGGTTAGGTAGCAAGCACCACCAGCTTTCAAAACAGAAGTCCAGGAATTTAAACAATCTGTTGTTCTATATTGCAGACACAGTTCTAGCAATTTTACAACTGTCTGTTCTCCTGGAAATTAATTTTTCCCAATTTCCATTTCACAATTTTTAGAAATTTTGGCTTTTTTTCTCAACATATTTTGTGATTTCCTATATGAATTACCACTTGTTCATATGTCCACTGTGCTTTCTATTTTGATTCCTACAGGTTGACTTTGTAATCCATTTTTCAAGCTCTCTAGCTACCCCAGTTTGTGCACAGTTTCTCATGACCAGAATGCGTGAGTTCCAATGTTCTCTACTGTTTTGCTGGCCATAGGCAAGGGATATTCTCCCAGTTCCTGTTGTATCCCAAGATGAAATCTTAAAGATCTCTCTAGATAGGTGACATGCTCATACAATATTTTTTACCTACTTGATTTGCATATATATGTTACTTAGCATTTTACAAATTACTTTCATGTATTTTCTTTTTGGATTTCACAATCAATTCATACAGTAGATATCATCATACAGAGTCCAAGTGTGAAGATCTGGGCTCAGAGAGACTAAGTAAGTGGATTGCCTGAAGACACATTATTGGTGAGTAACAAAATACGGAGACTTGGAGCAATTGTAATTTCACAATCCTACTTATCACCTTCCAGAAAGTAAGAAAAAAATGATATGACTTTGGAAAAAGTTGAGAAGTTCCCAGATTAAAACATAATATTGGAGAAGAGGAAACTCCATTCATCACCCAGTGAAGTGGAGCTGGGGATCGGATCTTTTTCTGTTAGTTATAGCACATTATTCAGGGCAGATACATGTGCCAGAGTGTGTTGATCAGATAAAGCAGATGACCATTAAAGTCCACTATCATAGTATGAAATATGACTGTATGTTCTGCTATTCATATTTAATGTAGAAATTGAGAAAGCTGTTACTTGTTGGAAATAAACTCACAAAATAAACAAATAACATTGTTTCTATTAACACTAGCAAATGAGAATAGAAAATAGATGACTGAAAGCCATACTTTTTACCATAACATATGAATGATGCAAATTCCTTGGGGGTAAAAAAAAATTAGCAATCTGTTCATACTGGTTGCCAGAAAGTTCTTGAATTTTAAATACGAATACTTCTATTGCAACTGTGAAGCCTAACAGAGCTGTATGTCTGAAATTTAATCTAACCAGTGAGGTTAGGATATGAGAACATATATTCTGGACTCAAAGTGGGTACTCATAAATACAAATATCATACTGAGGTATAATGAATATCTCCTTGCCAACTTTTTTCTGTGATGTCACTGTGAGCTTTATGTAAGAATATTTGTTACTTTATTTTTTAAAACCTTTAAAATAAATGATGGAAGAAATAAAAGATTAGCAGTAGCAGATAAATCATCACCATTTGATTATTTATAGTTGGTGATGGTAGAGTGATATCCTTAATGTCATTCCACACATGTGAAGCACATTTAAATCATTAACAACATATCAAGAATTTTGAATGAAACAACACACCTAAATCTAAAGTCTCCTCTCTATTCACCTTATCTTCTAATGCTATGTATATCTGGGCTGTCTAAAAATAAACATGCCTAGTTAGATGACAAACTGTTATTTCAAGATGATGCTACGCAAAATTCTTGGTTAGATTTGTGTTTAAGTCTAAATGAATGCTGTTAATATAATATGGAGAGTGTCTAGTTTGGAACAAAATATTGATGTACTTTCTAGAAACAGAGTTAATAGGAGCTAAACTCATGTCTGTAGGAGATCTGGACTTATTGAACAGTGAGAAATGTCAAGGTCACATTTCCAGTCTGAGAACATGAAGAGAGAAGGACTAAAGAGACAGCCTAATCCTTTCCTCTGCCCAAATTTGTCCAAAGTGCTTCCTAACAACAAGAAAATGGTAGAATCTGAAAAAAAAAGTTCTTAAGTCTGAATAGCAGGAATGGAATCAAATTAAACATCAAAATGCAGTGTTTACAAAGTTATTTTAAAT
The DNA here is from genome assembly GCA_963574635.1 of Cheracebus regulus. NCBI lineage: Eukaryota > Metazoa > Chordata > Mammalia > Primates > Pitheciidae > Cheracebus > Cheracebus regulus. The sequence goes on along the minus strand of CAUYQU010084668.1, from coordinate 39,652 downwards.
ATATATATACACATATACATATAATATATACATATATATATATATATATATATATATATATATATATATATACTGAGTTTAATATTTGCTCTTTCTGACTGTGCTCTCACTGAGATCAGGACACTAAACTTTTCCCTAGCCAGATAGTTATTAGAGAAACACTGAGCTCTACTGGTAAATCAACAATGACCACTTGATGATGGCAAATAGGATTTATAATTAGACTATCAAATAGATAAGAGGATCTTTATCTTTGAGAAGTGCGTGGTTGTGCAGACAGGTAAGGCTGTGGTCCTTACCTATCTAAGACAGGGATCCTGCCTGAGGAAGGTGAAGTTAAAGGCAGGATCACTGTCTAGAACAGCTGCTTAGAAGGAAGATTTAGGAGTAGTAGACAGGAGTGTTGTGTGAGGTTACAATAAAAAAAATTGTTTTGTTTGTGATACCCACTGGTCAACCAGAGAAAGCCTTTACAGTGTTATTCTGAGTTGCTTTTTATTTCATTTTTAAAACTTAAAATCCTATAAGGGACTGCCTAACCATCCTGATTCATATGCACATGAATAAGTAAGATCTTGATACATAGTATTTGACAGTGTTTCTAGGAATTTAAGACACTACTCAGAAGCCTATTAGATAGATTATAATTCATGAAAACACCCAAAGTATTTATCATTAACTCTTTCTCATGTTACTTGAGAATAGTATTCCCAGAAGGAATTTGATTTTCCAGGGTAAGCTGAAATTAATTTATTTGATTCTGAAATATCTTTCTTTTTATTTCCTTCTTTCATTTTCTTTTGGTTAACCTTTGAGCGAATTTTTTTTTTCTATAAAAAATGTCTCCAAACAGCAACCTTTGGCTGCCATTTCTCAGTTCCAGATAATTTAAGCACAGTAAATATATTCACCCAATGATATGGCCAATTATTTTTTGAAATGTGATTTTTGGAAGGGAAGATGTTCTCCAGACTGATTGACTGATGGAGATGGACTACCCCTGGTCCAAAATAAGCCACCAGCAACTTCTGCCAGCCCATGGAGCAGCTTTCTGAGTTTTCTTTCTTTCTCTTATAGAACTCCCTGGCTTCTTGACTAACACATGAGGCCACCTCCTGGGGTTGTTTGAACTGTTCCTGCTGATAGGGGAGGACATTTCTCCAGCCCTGTTTCTAAGCTCCCTCTTAATCTTCACATGGCCTCTCACCCAGTTGCACATTGAGTTCCTCTTTCAAAAGGTAATTTCACAAAAATGTACAAATATGATCTTGTAAGTTATTTGCAATGAATAGGTGGGTCAAAAGCAAAGGTGAAAGACACTGACTTTGAATGTTAAATCTTGTTGAGTTTTAAGGATATATTTTTATATTGTATAGATTTCTGTTAAGCAGAAAGAATCTCATAGCGAAAGATTAATGTTCCAGACATGGAGGTTGCTGAACCCAAACGATGTCAAGAAGAAGCTCTTTTTCACACGTAGCTATCCAGCTTGCCAATTTAGAATACATTTTTATCTAAGCAGAGTACATGTGTGGACATATTTCGTGTAACTTCTGCAACCACAGATATAAATATTTTCTGATTAGTATTTCTGTGTCCAACTTCGTTTTTGACCCTACCTTTTCAAGGAATGAGGTTTACCTCTAGTCTGTGGCCTACTTTCTTGCAAGATTGTCACCTGTAGGCTCAATTCTGCTCTCAACCCGCTAAAAACATAATTCTAGGCCAGAGGTAAGAGATGATAGGCCAGTTCACAAATACTGCATCTATTGTCCTGATTCTTAAACAATATATATCGTTCTATGTGGCTAGTAAGAGAGTGAAGAGTAGACCTGACAAGCCAGCTGAGGCAGACAAATTCACCTTGTCAATTACTTGGGAATTTCATACAGAATGGCTCTTACATCTGATTTGATCTGTGTCTTATTTGGAAAATTTCTAGCCCAAATTACTGAAAAGACTTTCCCTCATTGTAATCAAAATGTAATTAATCTACATGTGTCAAGTGCAAACGTTAATATATACAGCTTACCAAATAAAAATAGAAACAGAAATATCAGCAACATGTCTTTTTTACATCACATTCTTATCAGGATAAAAATTTTTAGTAACTTCCATATTTGTGTATTTCTTTATAAATTATATATAGAAACTTGGGTGTGATATTCATCATAAAACATTCTTAAAATAGAAATTTAAAATGTGAGAAGCTATCAAACGAAAGAGAAGCTACAATTTTTTATCTTATACTGATATAGTTTGGATATTGGTTCCTACCCAAATCACATGTTGAGTTTAATCCCCAGTGCTGGAGGGGAGTGTTTGGATCATAGGGGCAGATCCCTCATTGGTTCGTGCTGTCTGCCCAATAGTGAGTTCTTTTGTGAGATCTGGTTATTTAAAAGTGTGTGGCGGCCAGGTGCGGTGGCTCATCTCTGTAAGCCCAGCACTTTGGGAGGCTGAGGCAGGCAGTTCATGAGGTCAGGAGATCAGGACCAACCTGGCAACATGGTGAAACCCTGTCTCTACTAAAAATACAAAAAATTAGCTGGGTATGGTGGCTTGTGCCTGTAATTCCAGATACTTGGGAGGCTGAGGCACAAGAATTGCTTGAATCCAGGAGGCAGAGGTTGCAGTGAGCCGAGATTGTGCCACTGCACTCCAGCCTGGGTAACAGAGCAAGATTCTGTCTCAAAAAAAGAAAAAGAAAAAAATAAAGTCTGTGGCACCTCCCCTACCCCCAACTCTCTTTCATTCCTGTTCTCAGCATATGAGACACCTACCCTCCTGCTTTTCCTCCAGCAGTGATTGCAAGCTTCCTCAGGCCTCTTCAGAAGCAGATGCTGCTATGCTTCCTGTACAGTCTGCAGAACTATGAGCCAATTAAACCTATTTTCTTCATGAATTACCCAGTCTCAAATATTTATTTGTAGCAATTCAAGAACAGCCTAATCCATAAGTCACAAAAGATTCTGTTCTGGAAAGCACTTTCCTTCCCTTTGGAGTTGCTTGTGTAGATCATCATGCACAGGTGCTTCTTTCTGTCTTACTGATCTCAAGTTGAGGACACTCATTGTCTTTTTGGTTTATCCCTATTAACTCAATTCATCTTATCTTATTGATTTCTGAAGTCTGGTATGTAGATATTCAGAATTGATATGCTCTTCATACGTTTTTACTTCTACCATAGCTTAGAGGACAGTTGTGTAGATCTGGAATGTTTGGTTTAAACTCTTGGACTTAGATCAGCTCTGGGAGCCAACTTCTCCTAGTCTGCCTTGTCCAGTGGTTGCCAACAAATGGACATGGTATGTGTACTAAATATTTACAACTTGTTATGTAACAAGTGAAAATCTCAGGTCCTCTATCTCGGTGTAAGCTATTACATTATGTAGTGTGGATCATTTTGGCGCTAACTTATCATTATCCTTTGCTTTTAAGTGATGTCAAGTGTATAAGTATCTGTGGAAGAGAAACAAATATGGTTTATATGTGTATCCAATCTTGGCATAAAAATACCGTCTTTTAAAATATAAAGTTCCAGTGTCTGCTGATCTTTTAAAATATAAAATTACAGCATCTGCTGTTTGATACTATTTGTCACAGTCAAACATGGTATGCTGAGAATTTTTCCCTTGTGATGACTGGCTCCCAGGTTGGCCAATCTTCTGCTGTGCTGTCTTAATATCACCTCATTATGCTTTGTGATCTAGAGATTAGAACTACTGGTTTGTCTTCATGTCTTCCAGTTAATTGCCACATTGTGTGTATTTGTGTGGGTGTGTTTAATATTAATACTTCTAGATTTTTAATTTTAAAATAATTTTAAGCTTGGGAAGCTGCATAGATAATACTTAGAATTTTCTTGCATACTTCACCCAGCTTCCCCAAATGTTGGCATTTTATATAACCATTACTAATTATCAAAACCAGAAATTATCATTGACACAATACTACTAGATAAATGAATTACCTTATTTAAGCTTTATTAATTATCTTAGTAAAGCCCTTGTAAAACATTACATCACTTCAGTCTCTTTTCATCTGGAACACTTCCTCAGATCTTTCTTTATCTTTCATGACTCCTTACCAATTGCCTTTGTAACATACCCTTCAAATTGGGTTTGACATGTTTTCTCATGACTAAATTCAGTTTAGAGCTTTCTGGCAGAAATAGCATATAAATGATTTCTTTTTCCTCCCTCAGTGTATTACATCAGGAGTTACATGATATAGTTATTTTTTACCTCTGGTGATATGAGCTATAGTGACCTATTTAAGATAGTGTTTAGATCTTTCCTAGAAAGTTATTTTTTCCTTTATTTTTATATTCAGAGACAGCATTGCCTTTTTCCATGTTTACTTCTATGTTTATTGTTTACTTATTAATATGGATTCATGGATATATGCTTGATTATAGGTTATAATTAATTAATCAGTCAGAGTATAGGTTACCATGCATTACTATGATTACCTATTTTCTTGCTCTGGTTATCCTGGAATTGGACATGGGAGCCTCCTCATGTTGACTTTTATTTTCTTTGACATCTCTACCATTTTTAAGACTTCCTTACTTTCTGAGGCCACAAAACGTTCCAGCCTTACTTTGGTCATTCAAAGTACCAGTCCTGTAATCTGGCTTTCTCTGAAAAGCATTATTTCTTTTTGTTGGAGAATGGTGTTTAGAAACTATGACCTGGGTACAGGTGTTCTCCTTGCACTGGGATGTCATTGTTTCTAGGTCTTCTCAATAAAAAGAGCTAGTAAACATATGTAAGGAAACACATAAACACATGTATCTCTATATTTTATATTTATCTATTTAAAAAACAATTACTTTATCCTAATACCTTTAATTCTAATTTTATACCACAAGTTTCATTGTAGATTATTTAAAACTCTGTCACTTAATAGTAAGAAATCTGGCTCTCATTATCCACGTTACATTCACCTATTTCTCAGTTCTGGAATACACAATTTCAACATTAGTCGCTTATATTTACATAAAAACCAATTTACTAACTAGAGTATAACAGCTGTGTACAGTTTTAATTCACTTAGAGTACATAGTCAAAATACTGTTGTCTAAAGTTAATTAGTTTGGTTGTCTTCTTCTATGTCTCCTTCAATGTGTTTATGTTATTTATTTAAAATATAGGAACATGTATTTTTTGGCCTCAGTTTTGATTCCTTCATATGACTTATTGATTTAAATTAACTCTTTTAATTTTTGAGAATATGAAATATTAGCATGGTTCTATGAATCGTACCACAAATGGCATATTTAGAGAAGTTTCACTCTCTCATTGTCCCTTCTACTGTGTTCCCATTGCTCGTTCTTTCCATCCCATTCTCATTCATCACCTACAGGCAAACAAGCTCATTCATTCCTGTTAGCCTTTTCTGTTGTTCTTTCTTTCCACAAAAGGGACATATATACACACACACACACACACACACACACACACACACACACACACACAAGTGTGTGTGTGTGTGTATGAAAAAATATATATTGGTGGAAAAATATATATATATATATTTGTGGGAAAAAATATATAATATTTTTGCTTTACATTACAGAGAATTTATTGCAAAATCCCTTTTTTATTTTATTTTTTCACTTAATGGTTATGCCCTGGAAATCATTCTATATCAGTTCATAATGATCTTCCTTATTCATCTTATAGCTACATTTACATTGTGTATATTATTTACCAAACCATTCTCCAATGTATGGGAATTAAGATTGTTTCTAAGATTTTGCACTGACAAACGATATGGGAATAAGTAATCCCATATTTTTTAACGGCTGGATACATATATTCATAGTTTTCCATTTTCAATGTGTCATGTACTGATTCTTCTGCATCTTTCTAGAGTACATGCTTTCTCTGTGGAAGCCGTGGCAAATTTCCAGACTTGGCATCAGGTGGCTTTGGTCTTTCTCAAAGACGGTATTCATCTAACATGAATATATTTTATTGTTCCTGGGGACAGTTATAAGAATGCCTCACTGCCGCTGGGTGTGGTGGCTCATGTCTGTAATCCCAGCACTTTGGGTGGCTGAGGCGGGTGGATCACCTGAGGTCAGGAGTTCGAAACCAGCCTGATCAACATGGAGAAACCCCATCTCTATTAAAAATACAAAATTAGCCAGGCATGATGGTGGACGCCTGTAATCCCAGCTACTCAGGAGACTGAGGCAGAATTGCTTGAACCTGGGAGGCGGAGGTTGCAGTGAGCCGAGATCACATCATTGCACTCCTGTCTGGGCAGTAAGAGTGAAACTCCGTCTCTAAACAAAAAACAAACAAAGAATTCCCCATTGCCTCAAAATACACCCTAATCATGAAGTTCGAAAATGTTTTGATCAATGAAACAAAAATAAAATAAGCATGGAGCTTCCCAAAGGTAAAACCTTGCTTAGTAAGTATTAATTTTCTCATTAAGATAAATGTTAAGTAATTGCTTAAAATTTAAAAAGCATGCAAATGCCCCCATACATATAAAGCTCAATATATTTTCACAACATTATATATATTCAGAAACTAGGGCAGGGTAAGCGATATACTGCTCACATTTGACATCTTTCACTTCAGTTCACTTACCAAAATACCACACAAAAGCATGTTGTATCTCCTTTTACATTTGCCAACTAAATTTACAGTCCTGTCCATGTTTTGGTAAATGGAGCCAGATTGTCTCAGCTTTACTCCCAAATCATGTTCACTGAACTACAGCAAAGCTCTACATCAAAATAGACCATAAACATGTTTCTTCAAATGTAAAACAGAAGTAATTATATTCTGCACAGTAAGAAAAGATTAATGAGATAGTGCCCATAAAGTATTCATTTAAAATGCTCTGAAAAAAAAAATTAAAAATACCTCTTAAAAATAACATTAAGGAGCTCTCCAATGAAGTTTAATTTTGTATTTGTTTGTTCTTAACTATGTATTTGCTGTATGAAATTTCTTTCTTTTTACTTTCTTTTTTTTTTTTTGAGACAAGTTCTCACTTGGTCACGCAGGCTGGAGTGCAGTGATGTGATCTAGGCTTCTTGCAGCCTCAACCTCCCAGCTTCAATATATCCTCCTGCCTTAACCCCCCAAGTAGCTGGAACTACAGGAGTGTACCACCACATCTGGCTAATTTTTATATTTTTTCGTACAGACTCAGTTTCTCTGTGTTCCCCAGGCTGGTCTCAAACTCCTGAGCCCAGGCTAACCACCCACCTTGGCCTCCCAAAGTGCTGGGATTACAGGCATGAGCCATGGCACCCAGCTGTGAAGGATTATCCTTCTTTTACATTTAGTGCCTTATTTTCATTATCATCCTAGGTTTTTTCCCATAGATTTTCTATTAAATTTTCTGTTCAGTGCCTTTCCTCAAACCTTCTTGTCTTTGTGTTGTTTTCTTTCTCAGGTCCTCTCTCTGCTCTAACAAGTAATGCAAAACATTTCCTGATTCCCATTAGTAAATCATTTATGTTTAATTTGAATTTGATATTTTATGGAGCAAAGGATCTTGCTTTGTATTTCATGCTTTCAAATGTTCTATTTCTGATGATAATGTATAACAACAAATAAGAATTTTTAAGATACATAAATTTTCTGTATTCGTTTATTTTAAATTAACCAACCAAATAACAGCACTGAAAACCTTTACACTTTTATAATGATTTACTATCAGATGCACGTAATCGACTTATCATCGTGAAAAAATATCTTTGGTTATTGTCAGAAAGACAGCATTTCCGATATGATAATCAAAGAGCACTCGCTTGCATAAAATTATGTCACAAAGCAAATTATTTTATTCTGAAAACATCCACTATTTTCTGCCAATAATTCTCTAGAAAATCTTAAAACACATTCAAACATTCTATTTCAAGTGTTTTATAAACAGAAGTTGTGTGTGTATGTATATCAATTAAAAGGCTGCAAAATGACAATTTGCATAGTGCTTTAACAATTTTCCTTCCCCAAGGGTTAATCGTTTCTAAGAAACTGAATCCTATTTTTGTTGCCAATTTAGTAAAAACAGCCATACCTGTTGCCCAGGGCACTATTATTCCTTCAGACAGCCGCAGTGGGGGAAGAGATTTCTTTTCTTTTCTTACCTAATTAAAATGAAACAAACGAGCTATAATAGAAATCATAAAGTCACCATAGGATATTTCCTTGGGCTATCAGCTTTCCCAGATGGTCATTAATACTCAGATTATAACACATAACAATTCTCATTATTTTTGCTATGCACTACATCTTGAAAACAGGCTTATTAAATATTTGGAAAGTCGCTAATATTAGAAAAATAATCATATCCAGTGATGACTCTTAATTGGTTTAAAGATTGATTACCTAGAATTGAGGAATACTTGGGACTAAAAATCAACAAACAAAAAAATACAGGGAACTATTATTATATGAAACAACAGGCAAAATTTTGCAGTGTTTTGGAAGGAATATGAGTTAGTCAACTGTGTATGAATTGACTGCTTCCAGGATATCTTTTACTTGCTTTGTGCTTTTGGACATACAAGGAAAAGAGGACCACAGATTTTCTATGTTTAAAATCTGAGAGCAGATTAATGATGTGTGCCTGTGTACAATCAAGAGTTGAGTAGGGTGTTGAGGAAACTCAGTTGTGTAACATTTTCTCCAAAACCTTTGTTCACTCTCTACCTCCAAATAAATGAAGAACCAAAAGTCAAAAAACAGTATGTCAACATTTGATTATAAAAATCGTAAAAGTGTCATAAATTCATCTGCATGGATAGTACAATTAATTGTTCAGAAATTGGTTATGATTTTAGAAAACACAATTTGAAAGTTAAAGATCTGTATATAGAAATTGCAACCATAAAAGTAGAGGAAGGTGTCTTCAAATCTATGATTCTTTATTTACATTTTTTAGAGGTATATAAATCTATCCAAAGAATTCAGTAGCATTTATCATACCTAAATTGCTCGACATTAGCTATTAGCATTTGGAAACCATTCCCCACTATTGTGGTTGTTAAATGCCTTCAATATTTCACACACTGAATTCAGAAATGCAATTAGCAAGCTGAATAGCATATCAACATTTGATAATTGTACCTAAAATATACAGCAGATTATGCAGTTTTACTCTGAAAAGGCTATTCCTTTATTCACTCCTAGAAAATTTCCATTCTTTTTGGCATGTTTTATTTTCCTTCTTTATGCAAAACTGATGGTGCTGAATGCTAATGAATTGATTCTTGGTCAAATCTCAAGCAGCTATGTTCAAGTAATTAGTTCAGGCTTTTGCATTTCTGACATTTTGCAAACATTTTGTTTGAATTCCTGATTTATCTTTCCTTAATAAATCAACAGCTGACCTTTAGTAGGTGCTTGTCCTAGGGAACATAGGGAACAGGACAAGCGTGTCTTTTCTGAATCGGCTAGTAGTAAGTTCTGCCAGTTTTTTTAGTCTTGAATATTTTCTGTGGGTATCCTTGAAAGTTAGCCATTTGGCCAAACAACATGACTGCTGGCTCTAATAGATATGACTCACATTTCTACATTTATCCACCCAATACTGCTCTTTCTAGTGGGTAAAGTGATTGGGAAATTTACCAAGAGTCCAGGTGTCTTAGTCCATGAAACTATTTTTGTTTCTCCTGGATATGTTTGAATTAATTGTACCCCAAATGCTGTGACAACTTCCATTTTTTGGGTCCCACTGGCTGCTGCCCACACAGTTCTTTCCATGGCTATTGCTCAAAGCCAGACCTATAGGATTTCTTATAGGAACCTGTGGTAGGTTTTCCCTGTTGAGATTCTGAAGATTAACTTCAGAAAAATCACAGATAATCCTTGCAAGCAGCAGAAAGAATGTTCCTTTACTGGTATTTTAGAAACTTCAAAATCCGTGAACAATAGACACCTTTGGGAAAACATACTATTTTAGATGTTTTCTTCAAAGTCAATGGATATCTGAGGTTAGTGAGAGTCGTTAGCCTCCGGAGAACTAATATTTTACCCCTGTCTCCCAGAGACCTAAAAACTAGATTTTCTATTATTATTATACAGGCATATTTAAACCTGCCATATTTCTCATTTTGAAAGTTTCTCTTATTTGAACATCAACACTGCAGGTTGTCTTCAATCTTTACACTTTTTTTTTTCATTCCTCACTAATTTATTCAACAAATTATTCTAAAGGCTTTTTAATATGCCAGACATTATATTAGGCATTGGAGTACAGATAGCAAAAAGATATGATTTTTGCCAAAATTTTACTGAACTCATTGTCTGATTGACACACAAACAGTTAAAGCAAATATTGCAAGACACGGGTCCCTGGAAAAAATGGACAGTCACAGAGGGCATGGCAAGATCAGAAAGAAGAAACATGTGAAATCAGGCAACAGGGGAAAAGGGAGATAGGTGATAAAGAAGATATCTTTCTTTTAGAGGAGGTAAGTTCACGAATTTAACTTCAAATGATAAGGAAAAGAAAATCAGAGAAAGAATATTCTACCCGAGGTGAAAACATCTGACACCAAGGTATGAAGGCACTATGAATCATGAAGATTTTCGCAACATAGCAAAATAATTGAAGGCAAGAACTCCAGATTAAAGGTCTCTGGGTAAGATTAGAATAATGGGCAAAGGACCTGAGGAGACATTTCTCCACAGATGATATAAAGATGACCAAAAGATATATAAAGCAGTGCTCAACATCACTCATCATCAGGGAAATGCAAATTAAAACTACTATGAGATATGACCTCACATTGTTAGGGTGACTATTATCAAAAAGACAAGTGATAACAAATGTTGGCAAGGATGTGAAGAAAAGGGAACTCCCAGACACTGTTGATGGGAATGTAGATTGGTCCGGCAATTATGGAACACAGTTCGGAAATTTGTAAGGAAATTAAAAATAGAATTGCCATATGACCCAGTCATCCCTCTTTTGTGTATATAGCGAAAGAAAATGAAATCACCACCATGTAAAGATATTTAAACTTCCATGTTCACTGCATCACTATTCACGATAGACAAAATATAGAAACAAATGAAGTATCCATTGATCGATGAATGGATAAAGAAAATGTGGTGTACACCATGTATACCACAACACATATGAGAACATTATGCTAAGTAAAATAAGCCAGGTGTAAAAAAAAGAAAAATATTTCATGATCACACTTATATACACTTTTTTTTTTTCAAAAAATGGTCAAATATAAGGAGATAGAGAATAAAACAGTGGTTACCGGTTTGGGGGAGTGGGAGAAAGAAATGGAGAGATGTAGGTCCAAGGATACAAAGTAGCAGATACACAGTATGAACAAGTTTAGATACCTAATGTCCGATATGGGGGTTATAGTTAATAAAATTATATGATACTAGGGATTCTTATTAAATAAGTAGATTTTAGCTGTCCATGACACAAAAAACTGTAACTATGTGAGATGACAGATAGGTTAATCTGCTTCATTGCAATAACCATTTTACTATCTATGTATATCTCATAACATCATCTTGCAAACTTTAATTATAAAAAATAAAATTTGTTTTAAAAAAATTACATGAGAAAATTAATATGGGCCAAAAAGAATACACACAGCAAGAACAACAGAAATGTCTCTGTATTCGAATTTTTTCTTACTATATGTTGTACTATATGTTTTTGTTTTCTCATTGGCAAAAAATAGTAATTATATCTTCCTCAGATATTTGTTATAAGAATCTAATGAAATAATGAAATAAAGTACTTAGAGCAATGCCTGGCAAAATATAATAAATGTTACCATGACTTTCCACTTCAACTGGCCAGGTTTCTGTGAAAGTCTCCACATAACCATAAATCCGAGAGTGAAGTTTTCAACTTGGGAGAATAAAAGGGATAAAGACAAATTTGTCATTTACAAATTCTTCAAAGTCATCATTCAAAGATTAAATACAGGATGTAAGTGAGCATAGCTCAATTTTTCCTTCCATTCTTGATACCACAATTCCTGTAGGCTTTGAAGAAAAATTACAGTTATATTATGTCCTACAGTGTTTAGCAAGTCCTGAGAAATATAAGGAACTTATAGAATAGAATCCTCTCCTTGAAGAATTCAACTTTGGGAAATTTGAAAGAATGAAAAAGCAGTGCTTCAATGAAACTGTGTGTAGTTTTGACAGTCAAATGTCTGATGAAAGTTTTAAGGACACAATGGTAGCCCTTGGTAATCCTCTAAAAGACATGTCACATGGCCATTCCCATAGGTTCTGAATGAGGCATTGTATTTAAGGGGGGAAGGGGGAGGCAGATAAGAGAGGGAGGGGCAGACAGAAACAGAGGAAGACTGAGACGATACAGGACACAATTACCAGAGTGCTGACTTGGAATATTAATGTGGCAACACAGAGGTCACTCATCAGAAGGCTATGACATAGGCGATTACCTCTGGAATCTGGCGGTGTGAGTAACTGGCCTCTCCACAGACCACCATCACTGAAGAACTAATACAGCTACATCAGCATTCCTGAACTGTCCAAGTCACCTACAATAGATTAGCTTACCTCCAGGGGAGAATCAGAGAACACAACCAGAATTAGAAGGCCAGTGTGAACCTGCAGCAGATGGAGCACAAGAAGCTGAAGCCCTTTTTCCTAAAGTGTTGTGATGACAAGTGTGTAAGGTCCTTCTGGCATCCTTACTTACTCTCCCAAAGATTAGACTCAACTCCAATAAGAGGAGTGCAAAAAAAAAAATAAATAAATAAAATAAAATAAAAAGAATATGATGGTTATAGTCCTCGATGTGACTGAAATAGAAATCTTAATTGACTGATCAGTCACTAAGGTGGACTGAGTTTATATGAAAGTGATTAAATTGATTCTGAGTCAGATAGATATAGTTTTGAATCTGAAAATCAAATCGAGTTATAAGAAAATGAAGTTAAAAATTGGTACAATGGCATTTGTGACTGTGAATGTCTGTACCCCCTACATAATAAGGAGTTTAAACATCTTCCTAAGGGCAATTAGATGCCACTGAAAGATACTAAGCTGAGAGGTGGCATGATCAGATTTTTATTTTAGTAAAAAATCACTTAGGGAGAAAATTAATTGGATTCAGTGGGAGGAAAAGCAGCAGGGCATAGATAAGGAGCCAGTTAGAAGACTATTGCTGAAATTCATGCAAGAATATTTAAGTTCCCTAAATAATGCAGTGGAGTGGATGAACCTGAGGGATATTAAGTAGAATGAATTTATAGGACTTAATGGCTGCATATACTTGGAATGGTGTGGGAGGAAATGGAGGACACATTCATTCATTTAATATTTCATGAGCATCTGCTGCATGCCAGGCACAGTGTTAGATGCAGGGAACACAGGTGTGAGCAAAAAGGACAAATCATGACTTTCAGCAACTATATAGGCTAAAAAGAAATGCAGCTATTAATCAAACAATCACATAAACAATGGGGCTCTGATAACTGTACAATTTAAGATTTCACATTGTGAGAAATGTTTTAACCCAGAGAGTGAGGTAGAGGAAGGTTGACCAAAAAAGGAATACCTGAGATTTAAACTGAAGGGTAGGGAAGGATCAATTTAATTACTACTAAAGAAGTTATCTGTCTGGAATTTCAAATAATTCTGATCATGACCATGCGTAAGAAATGTCTTTTGACTGATGACTTAGGGCTCATACACAGACATACACTGACACACACACACAGAGACGCACAGGAACACACAAGTATGCATGCATATGGACAGAACAAAATCTTTTGGGTGTTAAATTTACTCTAACTACTTGTATGTACTATGTCAAGTTGTTAAGAATGCTGTTAGTCATACTGTTAATCAAATAATTTTATTATTTTAATATTTCGGACACCTCATTCAATTGACTTCAAGATTCACTCTGTAGTGGTCATCTGTAGTTTACAGAATACTGACTTGCTGACAATATTTTTTGAAAGCACACCTTACTGAGTGTTCCTAATGATTACAACAACGCTACGATTACATAGTGTCATTAGTTCCATTTTACAAATGAGTCCACTGAGGTTCCTGGGCTAAAGCTACACAGTCAAGAATGGCAGAACTTGAATTACGTATAAAGCTAAACCCACACACTTAACTTTTTTTATGGCTTACCTTATGGATGGGAATGTCACTTAATAAAGATAATAAGCCTGGAAGTAGAAGCAAAGAATGTGGTTTCTCTCACACATCAATTGTACATTTCCATATCCATAAGAGCAGACCACAGCAAAGACAAACTGGCCAGTGTGACATAACACTGTCTTTATCAATGATGCTGAATGTTTCCAAAGAAATAAAAAAAATGGAACTAAAATTACTTGATTTGCCAAATCAGGATTTGGCATAGACATCTTTCAGATTTCTATTATCTTCCTTATTCTTACATAAAATTATGAAAAAGTGGCCTCCTATACATTGTGAATTATAACGTGATGCACATAGTTACTTGGTATACATATATACCAGCCCAAATTTCCCAAAACAATGTTTATTCTCATTATGTTTGATGTATAATGATATTTTCTATAGTCTTTTAATTTTTCAAAATCTTAGATGGGAACTCATTACATTGAGGTTTACCTTCTTGCATATACATCTTCCTGAGCATCTGCCACCTTTTGGTGTCATTTCCTTGAGGTATGGCTGTGTTTTCAGAAATTCTCTACCAAAAATTCAATTATCTTGTGTGAATAGTGACACTTGAATTCATTATCAGTTGTTTACAATTTAATGGGAATTAGAATATCAGATTCAATTCAATGTAACAAACATTTATTTACAATCAACTGTAAGATTCTGTCCAAGTTTCAAATCACTAATTATCTTAGGAAGCTGATTGCAAGGGCAGTGAAGAAACTGGACACAGGTAGATAATTTTTTATATGCGGAAGGGGAAAAGATGGTTCTGTCCTGCTGTCTGATGACTAGCTTATGCAGAGCAGCTATAGCGGGGGGACCTGGGCATGCTGAGGTCCATGGGCTCCTAGGGAATTATGAGGAAGAGCAAATGGTAAAAGGGTTTGTATCAGAAGTAATGACACTCCAAAAGCAGTGAGCATACCCAATAGTCAGATCTCACTACTAAGACTATTCTTCCATAAATGGAACAAGTACTTGGAGAAATGGCCAATTATGGGACTGGGGCAAGATGACTGTAAAGTATCTTTTATTTGCAGAAAGTAAGAAAGTGTTTCAAAAATTCCTGAAAACTGAACAACCCACAATGATGAGGGGATGTAAAAGGGATATAAGAGCCAACTCAATGAACACTGATGGCCAAAGCTAAAATAATTTCAGCCATAAAATAAATAGCATAGCATTGGATTATAACCTAAAGTATAAAATAAATATCTCTAAGTCCACATTGGTATAAATCACTGAATAAATAAGTAAATAGGGGAGATTGAAAAATATCAAGTATAAAAGAATTCCAAATAATTTGTGTAGACACTCTACCCTCAAGGAGAAGGAGCAGAAATCTATACCCCTTAACTGGCTTCCTTCTAGAGAATGCAATGTGGAAAAGAAGAAGAAAAAAAGAAACTTTACAATGAAGAAACCTGACAAACGTTGTTTCAGCGTTCTATTATTTCTAAAATAGAAATAATTCTATTTTATTCTCACCATCATATTGTATCATTCTATTATATCATACTATATATAGCTATTCTAGAGACTAGATATTATCTTATCTGTAGTCCTTCTCACAAATCCCCCAATTCTCAGTCTCATTATGAGAAAAACTACTTTAAAATTGGGAAAATTTTATAAAATGCCTGAGAAGTACTTCAGCCTGCCAAGGTCACTAAAAACAAGGAAACTGTAAAAAACTGTCTCAGCCAAAAGGAGTATAAAGAAGCATGATCACTAAACATAATGTGTATCCTGGATCAAAGTCTGGGACAAACAAACAAACAAAAAAAAATTAGGCCTGGAATCCCAGCACTGTGGGAGGATGAGGCATGTATATCACGAGATCAGGTGATCGAGACCATCCTGGCCAAGATGGTGAAACCCTATCTCTACTAAAATACAAAAAATTAGCCGGGAGTGGTGGCGTGTGCCTGTAATCCTAGCTACGAGAGAGGCTAAGGCAGGAGAATTGCTTGAACCAGGGAGTTGGAGGTTGCAGTGAGCTGAGATTGCACCACTGCACTCCAGCAAGACACCATCTAAAAAAAAAGAATGTTAGAAAAACAATCTAAGGAAATCTGAAAATATATGGACTTTAGTCAATAGTGATGCATCAGTATTAGTTCATTAATTGCTGCAAATGTATCATACACAATATAAGATGCCAACAATAGGGGAAACTGAGTGTTAGATGCATGGGAACTCTCTGAACTATCTTCACTACTTTCCCATAAATTTAAAGCTGTTCTAAAATAAAGTCTATTCTTTAAAAAACTGTTATTAACAAATGGTAAAAATCTGGTATCACAAATGTTAAAAATCTGGTATAACAAACTTCAACTAAGTATGTTCTCTTACCTTACACCTCAGCTTCCAGCTGACTTTACCTATGTTCAAAAGTAGATTTTCTACACTTACTTCAGAGCTAAGTTGCCAAATTAATTCAAGTTTAAAAAGCTGGCAGCGAAAACATTAGCGGTGGAGGTGAGTGACTGAAGTGATGCATTTTCAACATCATCAGAGCCCTCTGGCACACAACTCCTTATATAAAACAAATAAAGTGATATGAGACAGTAAATTGAATATGATATAATGCCAAATGATCAATTCAATGTGCCTTGTCAACAGAAAAATAGCAACTCTCTGTAGAAAATCGTCCAAGTAATTGCCATGTGTGACATAGGTAATATTCTCCTTGGAACAGCTGCTGCTACCTCAGGAGAAGACAGGGAAGGTGGTGAGAATGTCACTACCTCTTTGTAAGTCACTGTTTCATTTTTCCTGTAATTTTTCCCCCTTCTTTGGCTGTTGTCACTAGTTGGTCTCTGTAGAGAGAGTTGAACAGATTTGTGAATCTACTCAGCACAGTCAAAGTTGAATAGCTTCCAGATTGTTAATATTCCACAACAGCATTCATATTGTGATAGGCTACTTTTATTCAGTCCCTTTGCCAAATATTTTCCCCTTGTAGAATAAAAGCTTACTATTTCTAAGAGCTCCTAATGTGTCTGGAACAATGCTAATGCTTTATGTTGAAATTAACTTGTAAGGCCCTCAAAATGGCCTCATGACTGGGGACTTAGTGACCAGTAAGAATACTGAAGTTTAGAAAGTTTAAGTAACTTGCTTAAGATTGGAGGTTTGCAAATGGCTGAGCCAGGATTTGAACCTAGATAATGTGACTTCAGAGCCTGTATATTTTTTCCAATGTGTCATTCAGCCTGCCCTGTATATTCTGCGCATGGAAGATAGTCGTCTGTATATGTGCTTGTTTTCTCTGTTAGACTGAAAATGATTTAAGGAAGTAGATTATAATATTTCCATCTCTGTCTCTCTTATGGTCCCCAATAATAATAAAAACACTTTATAATCATTTGTTACATAAAGTACCTACACTTTTTTTTAGAATACATTATGTATTCCTATTTTGAAAAGTGCATTATGCATTTAAAACTGCATTGACCTAGAAAATAAAGTGAGGTTTCTCTAATGTTTTTGTGTCTTTTTCTTGTTCATTATTCTTCCTGACATTAAAGGGCGAAGTAGCCAAGAAAACCTGGCAAGCTGAGATGTTAAAAGAAGGAAATAGTCGATGACAAGTGTTCCTTTTCTGTTGCACAAAATCAGGTCTTAAAATAACATTTCCTTGAGAAAAGGTTTTTAAGAAGGATGCTCTATACTCGATTATTTGCATAGCCAGCAGGGCAGTGTGATTATCTGGAGTAGAAAATTGCTTCCTGAAGTGGCCCAGTGCTTCCACAAGAGGCAAAATATGATTAGTTGTGACACTGAGTACCAGGGAAAAATGTCCCATCTACCTGGGACTGGTAAGCATCCACATGTTCACATGTCCTGAGACTTGCTAATTGTTTGCAGTACACTGTAACAACCCCCTTAAGGAAGAAGATTGTATGTCTTTGAAGACATAAAGATGCCAGAGGACCAATGAAACAGATGCTTCAGCATCTCCAAATGGAGCAGCAAAGTTGCTTCAAGACTTTGCCAGCAGTTCATGCATTTTGTAATATCATAGACTGAGAGGAGATTTTCTGAATCTTGTAAGCATTCATTGGCATTCACGGATAAGAGGGGATCTTTATCAAATAACTCAGACAGTGGCCTTTGTAAGGTAACAGCTAAGATTATGGCAGACCTGGGAAATCAATTAAGTTGGAAGACATGGTGACTTAAGGGATTTTTAAAATATTCTTGTTACTGGTGAGTGAGAGATGAGTAAAAGGACAGGAAGGAGGAAGGGAATAAGAAGAGTAGGAAGGAAAAATAGGAGAAAGAAAAAGGGAGTGAGAAAAAGAAGTACAAAGGTATATTCATTTTCAAGGACCAAGTAACAAATTGCTTAAAACTGGGTGGCCAAATAACAGAAATTTATTGTCTCACGAAACTGGAGGCTGGAAGCCGGAGATCCAAATGTCAGTAGGGTCATGCTCCCTCCAAAACCTGTGGGAGAGAATCCCTCGTCTCTTCTAGGTGCCTGTATCTGAAGTCCTTGGTAATCCTTAGCTTGTAGATGCATCGCTCTAATCTCTGCCTCTGTTACCACATGACGTTCTTCCCTCTGTGTTTCTTCCATCATCTTCCCTGTGTGCATTTCTGGGTCCAAGTTTTTTCCTCTTCTTTTAAGGACACCAATCCTACAGGTTTAGGAGCCCACCCTACTATAGTATGACCTCATCTTAACGAATTACATCTGCATCAGCACTGTTTCCAATTAAGATCACCTTCTGAGTTATCAGGGGTAGAATTTCAACATATCTTTTTGGAAGAATATAATTTGACTCATAAAAGAGGGTTTTGCTAGTTAAAATTAATTTCAAAATGTAGTCTGGAAATAATAAAATTTGCTATTGAAATCCATGGGACATTTTGGAAAAAAAAAATCTACTATATCTGGGTCTGTTAGATGTGCATTTCCCTTTATGGACTTCAGGGGAAGTCTATTCCTTTATTCTGGGAAGGAAACTTTCTGATGGATTGGAAGTACGTGGCTGTATAAGGAAAGCTGAAGAGACTGAACACTTAATTTGTATATGCAATGTAGTTGTAGTAACCTTGCACATTGGATTTTATATATTCAAGATGAGGGTGAATAAATGAATAGAGATTTCTGATTTGGAGACAATCTCTGAACTATAATGGTCAAGACTCAGAGTAGGAGTTCCAGAATGTCTGGGAGTCTTGCTTTTGTTGCTGTTCAGCACTGAATCCCTAGTTCCTAGGCCAGTGTCTGGCACAGAGCCATATTTCACACATTTCTGTTGTATGAATGAATGGATGAATTGATAAGAGCTAGTGTTGAGTGGCGAAAATATCAGCAGCTGCTAAATCAGAGATGTTGGTTTTCAAATTCTGGCTTTGCTATTAATACATCCAAATTGTGGTGTTAGCATATCACTTGTCATTCTGAGACACCATATTCTCATGTGTAAAAACACACAATTAATATTTTTTTTATTATTAAAGCAAATGCCAAGCAATATAAAGTGTCCAGTACTTTGCCTGTTAAATGATGGTACTAAGTAGAAAGTAAACCTCTTGAATTTGGTCAGTGAGTTTTCTAAAGATACTGCTGTAAGTTAAGGGAAGCACACAGTTTAGGCACTATTACAGGAAAAGTTATTTTTTAAAAATGCAGAATTTTTAACTCAAAGTACTTCTGTTCTAGCTAGCCAGGAACACAAAGATAAAGTAACTTAAACAATTAAAACAAAGATTAAATCTTGCAATGCTAATCGTAAATAACTATCCTAGGTTGTCAAAAATAAGATCTATGTAGGAAAATCCATCTGCTTACTTCCTCATCTCAGAACCATATGTTTATTTCACAACCATGTATACATCTAAATACTAACTGAATGGCTTGATAGAACTAAACATCATTAATTTTAGTATTATTTTAAATTATTTTCCCCAAACATCTGTTCTCAGTTGCCAGCATTAACTCTGTCAGCTGCTGATGCCAGTGCTTTCTGATATCACTTATTTGAATATTATTGATGGCAAAACACCAATAAATATTCAAGAAATCTAAAATATTGAGAGATGGTAGGAGCACTGGCAAGATACGTACACCCAAGTAGCCAGGAACATGTCAATCATGCAGGTTCAGAAAAAGCACAAGGCAAGGGAGTATAGGGAGCCCACTTTTAAGAATGGGAATCATAAGGAACATTCCCCATGGAGAGTTCCCTTGGGAAGACATTCAGAATCAAAGCTATGAGCAGAATCTTAGGAGCAAAAGATCTCTGATCCTCTTAGTGTTCTGTGTTTAACCTGTACTGCTGTATTATTCAATTTGCCTATTTTTTTTCTTTCACTCTCAGTGTTACTTCCTGCTATTCAACTACCACCTGCTTTCTCACTCTCTCCAGTGCTTCTCTATCTGTTGCATATCTTATTCTGAATATCCATAGTTTCTGCTTCCTCTTGACTGCAGGTTGTCATGTCTCCTAAACTTTCCAGCAGAATCTACAGCTGTTTTATTTTCTCATACTTCTAGCCTCAAGTTGCTGCGAATAGTTTCTAGAGGGGTCTGAGGGTATCTGTGATTGACTTTTCTAGTCAAGTCTGTTGATAGTTTCCAAAGGAAATTTAGAGCTGAACATCATCCCATGAGTGAGAGAGCACCAGGAAGCTTCTTGGGGAAGATCGAGAGGAGGCCCATGTCGATATAGTATTATTCCAAGATCTACTAACACCTACTGGGCCAAGAGGCCCATCTTTCATGGACTCAGTTCCCTGTTCTGTAAAATGGGAATAAAAGAACAAGTGAGCTAATATAGGTAAAAAAAATATTGAAAACCCTAAATTCCTGTGTATGCATCAGCTATTTCTACTCTAAGTGCTGCCCTGTTTAGGAGTCAAAATTATTTAAGTACTTATTTTTTTTCCCCATCAAATCAAAAGGTGGGGAAGACTTTCTGTTTGTTAGACTATCGCTCCAAATTTTAAAAAATCTATACAATTTTCTCTGTGTTCTTTACTATATATAAAATTTCTACATTAGATGTTAAGTCAAATACAGTATTCCAACAGTTGAGCATTAACTGGTCTGTATTCCAACTAGGGGTGGAGAAACCATATATTAATAGTGAAATCAGTATTCTTTAATTCCCTCCTGCAATCAGTTGTCACTTTTCTCGGGCTAATAGACAAAGGGCCATTTGCAGAGCTGCCAGACCTACATCCCCCATGCTGCAATTTGAGCCTATTTCCTTTTATTTTATCCACCATGGAAAAGAACAACAGCTGGACACATCAATTTGCATAATAACCTCTCCTGCTCAGAGACTGTTGGAAGGTCAGATCTCTATTGCTAACACATTTCAGGCAGAACCTCTCTCTTTTTCTCTTTTGTTCTTTTCACAGCATAACGATCTTTTGACTAAAGCTGTATTTTAAAATATTTTGAGTGCCTGACAATATAAGACTCCTTTCACAATTCTTTCACTTGTTTCTTAGTTAGGGAAGATGTTGAAAGAAAAAAACAAGAATAGAAAAAGCATGAATAAATCACTCTGCTAGTATTCTGGAGAGGTTTAGATACGTTTTTACTTAGGCACTGCTGACACTTCTGTAGCATATCAAATTCAACTGAGACTAAATCCATGGCTAGAAGGGAAATTTGGGGATTAATTTTGTGCTTATTATATTATGAAACATTTTAGAATCTGAATGACAAGATGTACATAAATAGCTTTGTACAACATTTTTTATATGGATAAGCCTAATGGAACCAGGGAAATAAATTTATTTTCATGTAATACAAATGATATTCAACACAGGATAGAATCCTTTTTCAATTCTCCTTGAGGCCCCTCAAGATTATTGATTTGTAGTTTACTTATGGAGAGCAAGATGAGACAAGATACACATATTTTATATTAAAGAAGTTTAGGATAGAGTACTGAACTTTAGAATTGAAGACATAGGCTTGTAAATCATTTTAAATTAGAAAAATACATAAATTTTCTACTTTGAATTATTTCTATAAAAGAGTCATTTAAGGAGATAAGAATACATAGCAACAATATGAATTTTCATATATTTTAAAGAAAATTGAAACTGATGGAAGATGGTAAGCCAAGAATTTAAAACAAATTCAATTAAACAGACTTTCACTTCTGGTCTCAATGAGGTAATCATGTAACTGACACTGGACTAGTCTTCTTACAAAAGAAAATGCCATAAAACCGGGAGAAAGTATTTAAGGCAGCAATTTTCTGGTGTTAGGCAACAGGTAAAGTAAAATCGTGATCAATTAGAGAAGGAGAATTCATGAGATGGAACTCATGCTCTCCCTTCCTTTTTTCTGCATGGAGACAATTCTGTGGCTGCAGACAGAGAGTTAGAATATAATAGAATATGGTAAATCTGCTGAACTGGCATCCTCGAAGTTCAGAATGGCTGAAGTGGCTGGAATCTAATAGGCAGAGCACCGGGTAGCAGGGAACTACATAGGAAGTGTGTGTGAAACCATGGAAGGAGGACTGCCATGAATTCTTTACCAAAGGTAAAATTGTGCATGCAAAGAGTGAGATTATGTCAGGTTTACCAGAAAGTGGTTCCTACAGAGCCAGAAACAAAACAGAGATACTAGAATTTGAGCATCTCTTGGAGATGGTGGAATTCTGGTTTAGTCAGAGTGAAGAGAACATTTTAGCACCCTGAGCATGCAACTAAGATAATGGAAAATACATGCCTAAGGAGTTAAGAACCATGTTCTAGAGGAAGATCTATTTTAGCCTGCCCTATGAAAATTTAAAATCATGCATCAACAAAATCCACAGGAGAAACAGAGTTTACATTGGAGTCTTGTCAAGGTAGAGAGAAACTTAGTAACATCTTGGGTTTGCCACAGATCTCCTTGATAAAATAGAATATATGGCATATATATATATATATATATATATACACATATATATGTATATATACATATACATATATATATACACATATACATATATATATATATATAAAATAAATTCTTTGATTCCGGCTATCAGGAGTTAAACTGGAATTCAATAACAAAAATAATAATTGAAAAATCCTCAAATATTTGGATTTAAACTGCACTCTTCTAAATAGCACGTGAATCAAAGAAGAAATTACAAACAAAAACAATAGTTTCAATTAAATGGCAGTGCAAATACAACAGATGAAACTTTAAGGTATAAGTCTAGAAGAGTCCTTGGAGGGGAAAAAACCCAATGATATAAATATATCTTAATAAGTTAAAGATAGAAGAACAAATTATGAACAAGAAAATAAATATTAAAAGAGAAATGTGTCCAAGTCAACAACTTAATATTTAAAATTATTGATGAAACAGATCCTTCATCAACAAATATCCTCACTAAAATTTTACCACACCAATAAAAAAAAAAAAAAGCATAATGCATCATTACCAAGAGGAGGAGAGCAGTCCAAGGAGGCAAAAGTGATTTCAATATTTAAACATTAATGCAGTTCACCACATATATAATAAACTAGACAAATCATTTGATCAATTCAATGAAAACAGGAAAAGTATTTAATAAAACTCAATTCCATCCATAACGAAAACTGTCAGAAAACTAGGAATAGTATGGAATTTCCTCAATTTGACAAAGGATATATAGCAAAACCTACTGCTGACATTATACTTAATGGTTAACATTAAATGCTTTTTCCCTAAGATGGGAAGTCAAGGATGTTCATTCTCTACCTCTATTCAAAATTGTGCTGTTGGTCGTATATAGTACCATATGGTAATAATCAGAATGAAATACATAAAGAAAAGGAGTTCGAGACCATCCTGGCTAACATATTGAAATCCCATCTCTGTTAAAAATACAAAAATTAGTTGGATGTGGTGGCATACACCTGTAATACTAGCTACTTGGGAGGTTGAGGCATGAGACTTGCTTGAACCTGGGAGGCATAGGTTGTAGTGAGCTGAGATCATGCCACATTACTCCAGCCTGGGTGATAGAGTGAAAATTAATTAAACTAAATTAAAAGAATAGAATAAAATATTTTTTAAATCAGCGTGTCAGTGAACATTTTTCCAAACAGAGTACATCTTTTATTTTATATTAGAAATCAATGAAAACATGTTAAAATGTAATGCAATAATAATTTATAAATCATGTTCCTGGAATGTGTTCTTCTCATTGTGAGATAAATCTTCACTTGCATATCTTTTCAGTACTTAAAATAAACCTGGAAGATTATATGGTTTCTGTCTGCTTCAGGTCTTTTTATATACCTCCCATTTTTGCTTTGTAAACAGCTGGACTTATTGATAGTACTGAATATTATACAGTTCTCACTACTATTTATTTTATTTCATTATAAAACAACATTGATATAAATCTGTGTAACACATTTTCTTTCTTCAGTGAACTGAGCCTGTTATTTAATTTTTAAAAATTCATTTTGGTTATTTCTCACCCCTATTTGAAATGCATTCTGTAGATTCACAGTCTTCTGGTTCATTAATACTGTGACTTCCATTTATGTGTATATAATTCATGAGATTTTATGTTAACCCAAACATTGGTTTGTAAGTTGAGATTCATGAATTCACACACACACCAAGAGGGTATAAAAAGGGTTTTCGCTCACATCATAAGGCTTTCTGGGGCAGGGTAGGGCGGGCCTCCACAGCAGGTCTGAAATAATTTGAGAGAACTGCAAAAGGAGGCTAGCATAGGGGTACTATGGAGGCTAGGAGTTGGAGTTGGATTTGGGATGAAGGTTCTTTCATATCAGCAGTGGCTTGTGTGTCTTGAACTTCCCACTGGCACCAAAAGAAAGAACACCCAGACTTTCTTATCACCTTGCCTAGATATGGAGCCCAGGAGGAGACAGACGGTGATGCTTGAAAGCTGTCAGCAGTCAAACATCAAAATTGGGGCCAGATTCTTTATTACATGAAGAAAAATAGATGTCATTGTAGGCAAAGGCTATTAGACAAAGAAATATATGTAGAGGGATAATGTATTTAAAGTACCCTTTGTCAAATAGGTCTTGGGAGAAAAAAAATCTGGTCTTGTGCCCTTTCTCCCCTCCCTCCCTCCCTCCCTTCCTCCTTCCCTCCCTTTTTTCCTTCCTTCCTTCCTCCTTTCCTTTTCTTCCTTTCTTTCATCTTCCTTCCTTTCTTTCCCTTTTTCTTAGTATGCTCACTTCAAAGAAAACAGAATTTTATTTCCTAAATAAAATTTTGCTTCATCTCTACACTGGAAATACAGTTTTAACCATTAGTAGTATAATTACAGGAAGACCATGGACAGGGTTGTTTGGATGTTCTGAAGTACTTTCTTAAAAGCCCAAACATGCTCTGTTTCATATAGAAGTCCAACTGATAATTTCTATAGCCTTTTGCAGTTTTCTTTGAGTTTTGAAATCAGGCAATTAGTTTTCCTGACATAATTGCATTTTTGTCAGGGAGAGATGCACTTTTGGATGACAGTTATACAGATAATTATTTCCCTGTGACAAATACAATTTAATGTTGCTCGAATGCCCTCCGCTGATGTGTTAGCTATCTTCTGTTTATTGGACCAGCTCTTTCAGGGACTTTCAGGTGGTTTGTTTTTGTTCAACATTGGCTACTGATAATAATTGGCACTGCTAGCTATACACAGGAGGGAATTTTACCATCCAAAAAGAGTCCCCAACCATAAATTATTTGTTGATAAGAGGTCCAAGTTGTATTTGATATCTTCAAACATCAAAGTAAAGTGACAAATACTCATGTGGCAAAACATTCATGTGACATTGAATAGGGAAAGAGAAGCCAGAGAATTTGATAAATCATTTCTCTTTCTTAAACTTAACTGTGGCTGCTCAAATATTTCTTGTTTCTATCTCTTTAAGGGGAGTTTCTGAGAAATGGTTACCAGTTATCCATATAAGTCATTTAATAGCAAGATCTATATAGAGGAAAAATTAAAAGTAAAGGCTAATATGTAAATTCTAAGAGGACTGAAGATGTGGATATTACAAGTTTAACTTGGAAAAGTATGTTTTGCCTGGAGTATAAACAAAGAAATTCTGAGACCGCAAATGAAGAACATTTGCAATAATATAGGATTACATTTGTACTGTTTATGACATATGTTTTCAGGATTTAACAAAAGATGACTTTGTTTCTCATAACTTGTTCCTATGTTATTTCAAGAGTTATTTATTGGGAATGTATTGTGAGATAGACATTGTGTTAAATAATTTGCACATAATTACCAAAACCAGATAACTCATATTTTTAATAGGAAGGGTTTAGAGAAATGGTGGAGAGAGATAAGCAAATAGGCAGTTGCAACAGAAAGACATAACCTGGATAATTACTGAAATATGTAGAAACCTTAGGAGGGGATATTAACTTAATATTAAAAAGTCAGGGAAGTCTTATAGGAAAAGTAAGTTAGAATTTGACCACATTGTGGTAGAATTGAGTGTGGAAATATCAGACAAAGATGACTGCATGTGTTGAAGATAAAAGAAAGCATAACTCATATAGAGAGCTGAAGTAGAATTTGAGAAAGGCAGTCCTCAAGAACAATACTGAAGGGGTATGCATAGGACAGATGATAAGCCTTCAGAAATGACTGGGGACTTTATCCTAATGGAAATAGGCAGTCAGTGTAGAGTTTTAATGTCAGATTGTAATTTAACCAAATTTACATTTTAGAACGCTCACTCTCTGTTCTAATCAGGAGAATGGATTATATGGAGATAAGACTGGAAGGCTTGTGTATATCAAAACCAAGCTTCAATTTACCCTTTTCTTAAGTCATTGAGTCAGATTTCCTATTTTATGAAGGATGCAAAATCTAGACTCTAAAGTTAGTACCTCTACTGTAAAACAAACTGGGTGGTAAAATGCCACTACTAATTACTGTTGGCCAAATGTCCTGCATCAATGCAAAATTTTGCTTAAAAACATACCCAAATGGGATCTTTATTAAAGTAAACATATTTGTCCTATATAAGTGTGAATGGAACTCAGGCTTTTTTAAAGAGTAAATTTGAAAACTTCAGATATTTATTTTAAAGCATAACTAATAACTACTGTTTATTCAATATTTAATAATCTGAATATATTTATTCTTATTTTAAAGCCTATAAAAGTATTTTACAACTTAGAATTTCCTTTTATAATGAAATGATACATTGCTTTTATTAGCTCGATTCAGAGTAGGGAGAACATTGAAGGCTAGGCCCAAATCTACTATGTATTGTTGAGTAATTATCACTGTCAACATTACATAAATGTCATATATGTTATACCCCCAACATTCTAAATATGTGAACTTGAAACTTTGGGAGCTTTATAATTGCATTCATACATTTAATCTTTTAAATATATTTGATAATATTTGTGTGATAGTAATAATCATTTGAAATATGTTATTCTCATTTATGAGGGACATTAATTAAGACATATAACACAGGAAGAGAAACTAGGTGACTCATGACCAAAGTTCTTTATAGGTCTTCATAATTGATGTGAAATGTCAATAACATATAATAACAATTCTAAATCTCAGGATCAACTGAAGTATGAATAAGCTACTATAAAAATATTTCCCAAATAGATTTACTGGGTGTCGGCCATTGGCTATTAGCATTTTAAAAGAGATAACGTTATCAGGTGTTTGCTTAATGAGAAAAAGGAAATCTGAAAAGTTATAGATTTAACCAGAATTATTTTTGCACAAAATAATGTAAATTTTCCAAAAGCTGATTCTATTATCTTAAGAATATCAAATATGGTTGAGCCTTAACAACACATGTTTGAATTACACATGTCCACTTATACAGATTTTTTACAACAAATATATTAGAAAAGTTGTTGGATAATTTTAACAATTAGAACAAAACTTGTAAGCAAACAACATAACCTAGAAATATATTTTTAAAAAGTGACATATGTCATGAATACAAAAAATGTATATAGATACCAGTCTATTTTGTAATTTACTACCATAAAATATACACAAATCTATTATAAAAAGTTAAAATTTTTCAAAACTTATGCACACCAACCCTGGCTGTACATGGAGCTAAGCACAGTTAGAGAAATGTAAATGAATGTAAAGATGCAGTATTAAATCATAGCTGAAAAAAAAATAACTGTGGTGCATACTGCATTACTATAATAATTTCATAGACACCTCTTGTTGCTATCCTGGTGAGCTCAAATGTTTCAAGTATTCGCTTAAAATGTCCTGTTACATTAATCATCTTTGTGTTACTCAGCTCCTCTCTCCGGTAAATTGGGTATCACAGTAAAAAGTATCTCTAAAGTTTCTTATTTATTTTTCAGCCTATTTAGTGCAATATCATAAAGCTCGAATAACACCATGGGACCCATATGAAGTGCTTCAAGTGACGCTGGAAGTACTCCCAAGAAGCAGAGGAAAGTCATGACATTACAGGATCAATTTGAATTGCTTGATACAGACTGTACATTGAAGTCTGAAGTGGTCATTGCCCACCTTTCAAATAAAGGGTTCATCTTGTAAAAATATGACACAATGTAACAATAAATACTGTGCAGTATTGTAAATATATTTGCTCTTCCTTATTATTTTCTTAACATTTTCTTTCATCTAGCTTATTGTAAAAATGCAGTATATAATACACACAACATTCAAACTATGTGTTCATGAACTATTTTTGTGTTTAGATTCTTTTTTTTTAGTGTCATATTTGTGAGATTCTTCCATATTTTTACATGTAATTTTGGGCTGTTTTAATTGCTGCATATTAATGTATCCTGTGCATATACCATTCTTTAAAAAAATCAGTTTTATACTAAAGTATTGGAATTATCTCTGGTTGGGACTGTTAAGAGTGGTGCTTCCACAAACATTCAATATATATGTTTTAATTTAAAAAAGAAGACTTTAGATATATAGTCATGAATAGGATTGCCGGGTTTTAGGATATGAATATGTTTAACTTTAGTAGAGACATAGCCAACACTTTTCCAAAGTGGTTTACAACTTATTCTCCCACCAGCAGAGTATGTATTATGCATTTCTTTTTTCTCCATGTCCTCATCCGGATTTGTTTGTTTCAATTTTGCCTTCCAAATAAGTGAACAGTGTCTCTCATTATGATGTTAATTTGTATCTTCTAGAAATTAATGAAGTTAATATTTTTCTTTCTTCTTCCCCTCCTCCTTTCCTCCTCCTCCTCCTTCTCCTTCTCCTTCTTCTCCTATTTAGATGGCTTCTTTCATAAGAATTTGTTCAAATATTTTAGCTCATTTTTCTCTTTTGTCATGATTTGTATTACTTTAATCTATATGCACTCTAAATATGTATTTACGTAAAGGGGGTTGCCTTTTAACTCTCTTAATAGTGTCATGAATAACAACATTTCTAGAGTCGATTCAGGTTAAATTTATCTTTTTTATGATTGACACTTTTTATTTTTGAGTTAGGAAATATTTAACAAATTCAATGTCACAAAGATGTTTCTTTTGCTTTTTTCTAAAAACTAAATTGTTTGTCTTATGCACCAGATCTATAGTACATCAGAATTTACAATCCACAGGGCCTGGCCCCTTGTAGAAACTTGATAGATGTCTGATTTTTAATGTAGCTTGACTTTTACAGGAAATATATTACCATATAGAAATAAATTTCTGCCCAGTAAATTTAACAAAATGACTACTACAGATATCACAAAACAACCAATTCATAGTGGCAAATAGAGAACATATATTTATTTCTCTTCCCTCTTTAAACCGCACTGAAATAAATTTTTAGAGGCTAACAAAAAGTAATAATAGCACGAAACAAAAATTAGTAATTTCTTAATCAAATGGAAATCATATATGCAATGAATGGTAAATGAGACAAACTGAAATTTAGAGTAGGATACGCATGTGTAGAGGGGAAGTGGACATTTTTGCCATGCCATGGAACCCCAAACTCAGCAGGTATAACAGACAGTAGGAATGAGAATTGGTTTTGAAAAGAATATATATATCTATATATGAAGACAACGGAAACAGTCAATTCCCATAGCTCTTGTCTCATCCTATTTACCAAAGTAATTTTATCTCTGACTTTTTCCTTTTTCTTTACTGAAAAAGAGTGAATATACTAAGCTTAGAGGGCTAAAAGAAAAATGTGCTGAGCTACTTCACAAACTTCTTGGGTACTTAAATGTTTACCAGATATCTATTTGGAGTATCAAAGATTCTCTGAATTACAGCAAAGGCACTTGTTTGAAAGCCATTTCATAGAACTAAACTTTTAGGTCTACACACTAGCTGCTTACTGTTTTTTGTGTGTCAAAATCCTTACAAATAAATTAATTCTGATTTAAACTAAATAAAAATGCTGTTATGTAAACTAGAGAAACGCTCAAAATTTCAAATGACAAGATACTAAAAAACATGCTCTTCAACATCCTTTCCTAGAATGCTTCTTATTCAAAGAATTGTTTACTTCACACATTCTTTTGTTATGTCTGACCTTTTTGAAAAATGATGGGCAATGTAAAGGCTGATTCAAATGTAGTAGACACACCATTAACAAAATCTATCTTATAAATGTTTCCATCCAATACTTAACTTTTAAATACAAATATAAGGTAGATTAAAATATTAAATATTAAAAATATTTGTTAAATGCCTACTTGGGCTTTTGGTTGAATTTGGAATCAAGTAGTATTGTATGACCCATATTTCTATTAACATACTTGGAATAGCTTTGAGCTAATGAAATACTATAGTAATATAGTAATTCCCCTCTTATCAGCAATTTTGGTATCTGTGGTTCTAGGTACCTTAAATCAACTGTGGTCTGAAAATTTTAATGGAAAATTCCAGAAATAGAAAATTCATAAGTTTTTGAGTAGCATGATGAAAGCTCACATCATCCCGTTCCATCCTAGTGGATCCACGATGTAGACGCTCCCCACCTGTTATCACTTAGTAGCCTCCTTGGTGAGCAGAGAGGCTGTCCTGGCATTACCATGATGCATGTGTTCCAGTAAACCATGTTTTACTTAATAATGTCTCCAAACCCCAAGAATAGTGATACTGGCAATTCAAATATGCCAAAAAGAAGCTGTAAAATTTCTCTTAAGAGAAAAGGTGAAAGTTCTTAACTTTACCAGGAAAAATAAATAATCATATGCTGAGGTTGCTGAGAACTATGGTAAGAACGAATCTTCCATCTTTGAAATTTTGAAGAATATATTGTTAAACTTGTTCTATTATTGTTTTAATCTCTTACTGTGCCTAATTTATAAATTAAACTTTATCATAAGTAAGTATGCATAGAAAAAAAATTGCATAGAGGGTTCAGTCCTATCTATGGTTTCAAGCATCCACTGAGGGTCACCGAACATATCCCCCAAAAGTAAAGAGGAACTACTGTAATACAATTAAAGCAACAAAGATAAGGAGTAACTACTGTGATACAATTAAAGCAAAATATTCATGTCAGAAACCTGGAGGATTTTTTTAAAAATTATAAGACCCATAAAGCTGAAGTGGAAATTATACAGATCTGTGGCTAGAAGATAAAATCTTTAGGTTTAAGAAAGTTTGAGGAACCACAATATTCATCATTCTTGACCTTCTTCCATCTATGACATGATGACCCGAAGAAAGTAATAGTTGCTCACCATTATCATTATTTAAATCATTTTCTGCATTAATCTTAAACTACAGTTTATAATCCTATAACTTATTTGGCAAATAAAACTCAGCAGGAGAAATAGTTAATATGACCGTTAAAGAATTTTTAAAACTGTAATTATAAACCTTTCCACAAAGAAAGCTCTAAGACAAATGTTTTATATATGTAAATTCTATTAAAATAAGAAATAGTATCAATTTTATACAATTTTTTCAAATAATTAAAAAATGATGGAATATATTTGTATCACAATCATGTGTCATTTAACAATGGAGATATGTTCTGAGAAATGGCTGAAGAAGTGATTTAATCACTGCATGAACGTCATAGGGTGTCCTTATACAAACCTGATAGTACAGCCTATTATACACATAGGTTATATGTTACAGCCTAATGCTCCTGGGCTACAAACCTGTATAGCATACTGCAGTACTGAATGCTGCAGGTAACTGTAGCACAATGGTAAGTATTTTTGTATTGAAACATATCTAAATATAGAAAAGATACATTAAAAATATGGGCTAAAAGATAAAAATTGAGGCTGGGCGTGGTAGCTCATGCCTGTAATCCCTGCACTTTGGGAGGCCAAAGTGGGTGGATCACGAGATCAGGAGTTGAACAGCAGCCTGACCAAAAGAGTGGAACGCCATCTCTACTAAAAACACAAAAATTAGCTGGGTCTGGTGGCACCACCCGTAATCCCAGCTACTCAGGAGGCTGAGGGAGGAGAATCCCTTGAACCCGGGCGGTGGAGGTTGCAGTAAGCTGAGATCATGCCACTGCACTCCAGCCTGGGCAACAGAGGAAGACTCCATTTCAAATAAAATAAAATAAAATAATAAAATAAAAAATGGTACATCTGTACACTTACCAGGAATGTAGCTCACGAGACTGAAATGAAAGTAGTTCTGGGTTAGTCACTGAGTGAATGGTAAGTGAATGCGATAGACTAGGACATTACGGTACATGACTGTAGAATTTATAAACACTATATACATAGCCTACAGAGATTTATAAAAAATTTCTCTCCTTAATCATAAATTACTCTTAGCCTACCATAACTTTTACTTTATAAACTTTGAATTTTTTAAAACGTGTTGACTCTTTTTAATAACACTTAGCTTAAAATGCAAACACATTTTACAGCTGTACAAAACTATTTTCTGTCTTTATATCTTTTTTCTATAAGCTTTTTTCTGTTTTTAAAATTTCCTGTTTCATTTTTTACATTTTAATCATTTATATTAAAAACTAAGGCACATACATTGTCCTAGGACTACACAGAATCAGAATCATCCATATCACCATTTTCAATATCACTATGATTGATGATGTGCCCACCTCAGCCTCCCAAAGTCCTGGGATTACAGGCATGAACCACCATGCCGGGCATTTTTTTTAATAAGTAGAAGGGGTACATTCTAAAGTAAGTAGAAAGGGTACACTTTAAAATAAAAGCAAAATGTATTGTATAGTAAATGCATATACCTGTAACTTCATCATTTATTGTTATCATCAAGTATAATTTTAAGTCTTAAAACTTTTCTGTGACTAGCAGTGCAGTGGATGTGTTTACACCAGCATCACCTCAATCATATGAGTAGTGCATTGCACTAAAATATTATAACTCACTAGGCAATAGGAATTTTTCAACTCCATTATAATATATGGAACCACCATTGTACATGCAGTCTATCACTAAGCAGACATTGCTATGTGGTACATGACTATAGTTATCTATTGCTGTAGAAAACATACCAGAACCTAGAAGCATGAAACAACAACATTAATCATCTCATGGTTTCTGTGGGTCAGGAATTTAGGTAAGAATTAGCTGAGTCCTCTGGCTCAAGGTTTCTCTCAAGACTGCAGTCAAGGAAGAATTGCTGTTAATCATGAGAGAAGACTAGAATAAGAGTAATTGAGTGGGTAAAATTAGGGCACAAGTTTGGATATTTAAAATCTGTGATGCCTATTGAATATCCAGGTGGAGACATGAAGTAGCCACTTGGATATGTGGGTCTCGGATTTAGAGAAGAGGTCTGAGCTGCAGATATGAAAGCATTAGGCTGGATGGTATCCCCAGTTAATGAGTGTTAAAAAAAAAACAATGAGTGTAGACAGAAAAGACAATAGGACTGATTCCTGGGTCACTCCAGGTAAAAAAATGTCAGATGAATGAGGAGGACCTGAATGGAAGTTGCACAGAATGAAGAGGCACCAGGGAAAAAGCACAGAGGAGCCCGTAGTCTGTGAAAGGAACTTACCAACTGTATCAAATACTGCTGAAAAGACAGGAAAGATAAAGATGAAAATGTTATGCTTCTTAATTATGCATGTTATGAATATATTGTGTATCAATTCAAAATTTAATGGAAACAATACTTTTAAAAGTAACAAAAACTACAAAAATGTAAAGTTATCCAAAAAAGGACTAAGTACTTCACAATTTCACCACTCCTTCATCCTCAAAAATATCCCCCAGATACAAGAAATTATATAAAACCTTCGAGAAACAGATAATCTTTTCCTATAGTAGAATGCTGCCCAGACACCTTCATAATGCTAATATAATTCTAATTCAAAACCAGAAACAAAATTCTAAGTAACCACAGTTATGTGCCAGTTTCAGGTATAAACATGAATACTAAATAAAACAGTAGAAAATTCAATTTGAAAATATATTAAAAATCTAAAAAGTATTTATCTCACACTGCAAGGATGATTTGATTTTGAAAATTTATTAAAGCAATTCATCACATTATCAAATTAAAGGAGAAAAACAAATGCATAAGAGTAAAAAGAGTTTTGATAAAATTCAACACCAATCTATGACATAAGTGTTAACAAATGTAGTACTAAAACAGAATTTCTTTGAATTGATAATAGATATCTAATCAAACTGGCAAAATATAGTATTTGATAACAAAATACTAGTCACTTTTTTTAAGCCAAGGGAAAGAAAATCATCTCTTTCTATATTCCTAGTTATAATTTTACTGGACAGTTGAGCAAGTCAAGTAAAATAAGACAAAGAAATAACATTGATAAGAATTTAAAAGAAAGAAAAAAAATTGCCATTATGCACAAGTAAATACATTATATACAAAAATCAAAGAGATTCTGGAAATTACTGCAACCAGTAGAAGATACCAGAGAATTGTGGATTTTATATTATTTTATTTATTTATTTTTTGAGATGGAGTCTCACTCTGTTACCGAGGCTGGAGTGCAGTGGTGTGATCTTGGCTCTCTGCAACCTTCACCTCCAGCATTCAAGCAATTAATTCTCCTGCCTCAGCCTCCTGAGTAGCTGGGATTACAGAATTGTGTCACCACACCCAACTAAATTTTCTATTTTTAGTAGAGATGGGGTTTCACCATGTTGGCCAGGCTGATCTTGAATCCCAACCTCAGGTGATCCACCCACCTTGGCCTCTCAAGTTGCTGGGATTACAGGCATGAGCCACTGCACCCACCCTGGCAGTAAATTTTGAAATTCATAGAATAATAAAAGATAATAATATTTAAAGTAATGAAGAAAAAACATGAAAAAAATTTTCCTTACAATATATTGAGACTTAATTAAAGAAAAAGTGATTGAAAACATCCTGATGCTGTCATAGATCTAAGGAATCCAGATACCAGCCTACATATATCTTAGAACAAGGTAATTTTTTTAAAGACATTTCATATTAGAGGAGAATGTGAACCCCTTAAAAATAGAATTGTACTCATATGAAAAAAAAAACAGATCCTTACCTCACTCTATACAATAATTAAACTCTTACTCACATGTAGCAAAATATCATTATGACTGTAGCAGAAAGAAATATTTCTTAAACAATGCTCAATAAATAGAAATCCTAAAAGTACAAATATATCTAGAGTAAACTTCCAAAACTATAGAAAAACATCATAAATTGTAGAAATACAAGCTACTGACTTACAAAGATATATATACACACATGCCATAAAAGATTTTAAATCAGAATATACAAAAAAACTCCTAAAACTTAGTAAGGTAAAGCAGCATAATTATAAAGTAGGAAAAGATTTGAACAGTTTACATGGGAAGAAACCAAATGGCAAATATGCATATTAAATGATTCTCAATTTCACTGTTAATCAATGAGATGTAAATTAAAACCATGATATGCAATTTCTCACCTATCGTATTGGCAAATTTAATTCAATAATGTCAGTTGCTAGTAATGGTGCATGGAAATAAGCATATTTGCATATTACTCAAGAGCAACATGAGATTGTGTGTTGTAATTATTATGTGGTAGTAGTAGTATTTGTGACTACTAGTAGTAGTTAAAATGTGCAGTAATTGTCCTTCCAACTTTGTAGAAATTACTAAGTAATAACTACAACAAAACACAATTCAACAAAACAATAATGTTGAAAATGCTTGTATCTCATATTCTAGTATCCAATAAATGAGATATCTCAAACATGGACAAACATGAAAAGCATAAGGTGTAGTATGAAAAACAAATTGCATAAGGTATAGTATGAAAAGCATAAGATATAGTATGAAAAATAAATTGCAATTACAGTTGACTATTGAGCAAACCCATTGAATTGCCTAGGTCCACTTACACTTGAATTTCCTTCTGTCTCTGCCACTCCTGAAACACCAAGACTAACCCTTCTGTTTTCTCCTCCTCCTCAGCCTACTCAATGTGAAGATGATAAGGATGATGAGTTTTATGATGATCCATTTTGACTTAATGAATACATTTTTTCTTCTTTAAAATTATGGTCCCTTAGGATCAACAGGAAGTAGCAGGATGTTGGTTTGGCTTTGGGAGAGAGCAGGCTCAGGGAAACAATTATTTTCTAAAGAATTAGCTGAACACACATGTGAAGTGGTGTTTAACTCAATGAACTTGAGACAATCCAGTCCAGCCTGGCAGAAGAGCTGCTATGCAAGGCAAGTATGAGTTTGTTTGTAAACACATCGTGAAGACTTTCTGGGGACAACCATTAAGTAATAGCAGAGATGTTTAAGAGATGAGAATTAACAAGTACAAGTGTTTTGAATTTCTAATTTAATTTGTGTTTCATCATAACTCTGCATGTATACCATACAACATATTGACTAATATGAAAAATGCAGGGCTGAAAGTCAAGGCATCCACATTTTTTACCCTAACATACTATTATCTCAAAGTTTGACTTCACAGAAATCATTTGACCATTTTGTGTTTTAGTTTATTTCTATGTAACATTTAGGGAATAATATGCATTGTTTTTTAGCTGGGCCACTATATAGTTATATAAAGATAAAAAGTGGGAAACCCTTTGAAGCAGCAGAAAGCATGTAAGTTATGATTAATGCTTAAATTGACAACCAAAGGGAAACATGGCAAACTAGTTTGCACTCCAACAATGCCTTATTACTTGCCTGAGGAGGTTTGGAGAGTGACTTTTCATACTGCAAGTCTACTGCCAGTCATAATTAGACAAAAAATGACTCTCTGCTTTCTAAAGAGTAAAGATAGTGTGCTTTTTCTCAGGAAGCAAAATCTAGAATTTATAGGTGAAGAGTAACTAAGATTTACACTTTTTGATATGAAACACTCTCTCAACTATATGTGACATGGAGGGTGAATCGGCCATGCAACACATCACCTGGACATTTAAGGATTATTTATTTTAATATTTTTACATCCACAAATGAGTAATATGTAAGATTTTGATTATCTGCACATCATACCAATGGCATCTCCAATGTGCATATAAATGAAAATCAGGCAATCAGCTATACAGGAAAATAAAACTAACATACCAAGAGGAAGCAAAAGCACAGCAGTCTGTCATCTAAAACTGTCAGTCTCTGACAATTGATATCAAAGAAGGAAGACTGATTCCTTGTGCAGGACAAAATGACTCAATGTGACAATTCTTTCAGAATCAAAGAAATATCAATACTTTATTATTAATAGAAATGTTAAATATTTGGTAGGACAAATTGTGCCAGAACCATTCTATTTGATTCATGTTTTACAAAGGCCCAGTTTCTTTGCTTCATCAGATGATAGATTTTGCTATTTAAAAATATTGTTGATCTCTGGTCATTATCAGAAGAAATGCAGTGGCTAGAAATATAAAATGTGAGTATTTTACATTAGTTTACTGCTCTGTTGCTCATTTAGAAAAAAATTTAAATACACTGCTTGCATTATCTATTATTTTGCCCATCAAACAGAAAGTTATAATTTATTAAAAATATAGCAATAGAGATTAAAATGATTTCTCTTTCATTACCTGTAAGACTGTGTACATTGTAAAGAATTGAGTGTATACCAAAAAATTGAGTGTTGTGGGGAAGACTGGTGGGGAAGGTGTAAAGAAATTCAGCAATTTGATTCAACAAATGTTTTCTGTGCCTACTATTTGCTGGGTTGTATCCTAGGTGCTGGGGATATCAGGTAGCAAAGATCAAAGCTTCCTAGTCTTGTGGATCTTAAATTGTAACTGAGGAAGAAACAACATTGACAGCAAAAAGGAATAAGCAAGGACAATTAAAACAGAGTAAGAGGAATTAATGTCCTTTGCAGGGATTTGGATAAAGCTGGAGACCATCATTCTCAGCAAACTGAGACAAGAACAGAAAACCAAACACTGCATGTTCTCACTCATAAGTGGGTGTTGAACAATGAGAACACATGGACACAGGGAGGGGAATACCACACACCGGGGCCTGTCAGGGAGTCGGGGGCTAGGGGAGGGATAGCAGGGGTCTGGGGTTAGGGGAGGGATAGCATTAGGAAAAATACCTAATGTAGATGATGGAGAGATGGATGCTGCAAACCACCATGGCACATGTATACTTATGTAACAAACCTGCACATTCTGCACATGTGCCCCAGAACTTAAAGAATAATAATTTTAAAAAATGAAAACTAATGAATACAATAAAACAGAGTAGGAGGATGAAAAATGTAAATATAGGCATTAAGTGACTACTCTGTTAATCAGTTCTTGCATTACTATAGAGAAATACTGGAGGCTGGGTAATTTATAAAGAGATGTTTATTTTGGTTGACTGTTCTGCAGGCTGCACAGAAAGTCTGGTGCTGGCATCTGCTTCGGGTGAGGCCTCAGGGAACTTACAATCATGGCAGAAGATGAAGTGAGTGCAAGTGGTTACATGGTGACAACAGGAGCAAGAGAGAGATGAGGCGGTCCTATGCTCTTTTAATCAATCAGATCCCACCTGAACTCATAGTGAGAGAAATAACTCATTACTGTGGGAATGGCATCAGGCCATTCATGAAGGATCAGCCCCCATAATGAAAATACCTCCCACCAGCTTCACTTCCAACATTGGTGGTTACATCATTTGAACATGCTATTTTGAGGGAACAAAACTGTATCAACTATTTTTTTATTGCATTTTAGATTTTGGGATACATGTGAAGAACATGCAAGATTGTTGCATAGTTACACACGTGGTAGTGTGATTCGCTACCTTCCTCCCCTCACCTATATCTGGCATTTCTCCTCATGCTCTCTCTCCCCAACTCCCCACCCCCCGCTGTCCCTCCCCTATTTCCCCCCAATAGTCCCCAGTATGTAGTGCTCCCCTCCCTGTGTCCATGTGTTCCCACTGCTCAACACTCACCTATGAGTGAGAACATGTGGTGTTTGATTTTGTGATCTTGTGTCAGTTTGCTGAGAATGATGGTTTCCAGGTTCATCCATGTCCCTACAAAGGACACGAACTCATTGTTTTTGATGGCTGCATAATATTCCATGGTGTATATGTGCCACATTTTCCCTGTCCAGTCTATCATCGAT
>CAUYQU010084667.1:0-21666 GCA_963574635.1 Cheracebus regulus | reverse complement strand
TTGTAAATCTGTTTTAGTTCTTTGTAGATTCTGGATATCAGCCCTTTGTCAGATGGGTAGATTGCAAAAATTTTTTCCCATTCTGTTGGTTGCCGATTCACTCTAATGACTGTTTCTTTTGCTGTGCAGAAGCTGTGGAGTTTGATTAGGTCCGATTTGTCTATTTTGTCTTTTGTTGCCAATGCTTTTGGTGTTTTGGTCATGAAGTCCTTGCCTATGCCTATGTCCTGAAGGGTTTTGCCTAGATTTTTTTCTAGGGTTTTTATGGTGTTAGGCCTTATGTTTAAGTCTTTAATCCATCTGGAGTTAATTTTAGTGTAAGGTGTCAGGAAGGGGTCCAGTTTCTGCTTTCAGCACATGGCTAGCCAGTTTTCCCAACACCATTTATTAAACAGGGAATCCTTTCCCCATTGCTTGTTTTTGTCAGGTTTGTCAAAGATCAGATGGTTGTAGATGTGTGGTGTTGCCTCTGAGGCCTCAAACAGAGCCCTATCTTATTCACCACCAGCAGAACACCAGCCACAGATAAGCTACTGGCTAAAAGACTGATGAATGAATGAATTCTTTATAAATAGCTTCCCCTTTCACTTCTCCAAGCCATCTTTTAGAGGTATAAGAACTAGCCTTCATCCATAGTCCCTCAAATTTATGGAGGTACATCCTGACAGTCAGGTCTGTTATCTCTCAAGTCTACCTACTGCCAGGTGATGCCCTTCCCCTCTTCATTACCGCAACTCACACCCCAACCCTCA
The DNA here is from genome assembly GCA_963574635.1 of Cheracebus regulus. Lineage (NCBI taxonomy): Eukaryota > Metazoa > Chordata > Mammalia > Primates > Pitheciidae > Cheracebus > Cheracebus regulus. The sequence goes on along the minus strand of CAUYQU010084667.1, from coordinate 20,914 downwards.
ATCAGTTTAGGAACTGAAACTAGGTATTAATCTGATCTATGCTAATTGAGTATTATAGCACTTACTGTTTTGTCTAATACAGGGTCTGGCTGAGAGTACGTGCTAAATAAATATTTATTGAAAGCCAAATGAATGAGTTCCTCTAAACCTCATGTTGAAATGTGATCCCAATATTGAAGGTATAGGACTGATGCACAATGTTTGGGTAAAGGGGGGTAGATTCCTAATGAATAGTTTGATGCCCTCTGTGGGGAGTGAGTTGTCACTCTATTAGTTCCTGCGAGAGCTACTTGTTAAAAAGAATCTGGCACCTCCCGTCTCTCTTGCTTCCTGTCTCACTATGTGATCTCTGCACATGTTGGCTCCCTGTTGCCTTCTGTCATGAGTGGAAGCAGCCTGAGGCCCTCACCAGAAACCATGCAGATTCTGGTGCCATGCTTCTTATACAACCTGCAGAACCATAAGCCAAGTAAGCCTCTTTTCTTTATAAATTACCCAGTCTTAGGTATTCCTTGATAGAAACACCAAATAAACGAAGATAGCAGCCTTCAAGGCATTCATGACACTACAAGTCAGAAGACCTGGGTGCCATATGTGGCCTCTCATAAAATACAACATAACATGAAAGAGTCCAGGTAAAATGTCAAAGTAAGGGAAGTAACCTGTATTTGCCTTAGAGAAAGTCAGGAAAGGGGACAGCCCTATGGCTAGAGAGGCCAGGGTAGGCTTTAGCAGTCCAGAACATAGCCCTGGGGCAAATGTCAGGGGTGTGGTACAGCATGCCAGGGAAGGATGACGTTTCCTGAACTGGCATAAAATTAAATAGGCAGTATCTAACAGAGACTTGAAGTGGCCTCTGGGTAATAGGGGTGAGTGTGATGGAGAGAGCGATGGGGAGGACTTAAGCATGATCTCAGCTTCCAAATGTATTTAGTGGGATGCGGTCGAAAGACCACTAGATTAGAAGTCACAGGAACTAGGGAAAAGAAACAAGTATTGACTAAGCACTTCCTCTATTTCAGGCTCTGTACTGGGCAGTTTATACACATTATCTCATTCAACCTCACTTCATCACCCTCCCAGGGAGATATTAATATTCTTATTTTATAGAGAAACTGGGGCTCAGACAGGGAAAGCTACTTTAGCACTCTGAATTTCAGGATGCTTATCTGTAAAATGGATAATAATAAAACCCCTCTCACAGGTCTAGTGTGAGAATGAAAATGAGCTACAGTGTAGAGCACCTACTACCATAGCAGGTGCTTTGTAAAGTCTACTCTAATTATTAATATCAGTAACCACTTATAATAACTAGCTTGCACAAGGTCACACAGCTCATGAATGCCTTCGGTGGGATGTAAATGCTGGATGGTGCTTTCATTATGTCAGGGTGCCCCTTAGAAGACCAGGATTTGAAAAACAGCTCTGCCAATAATTAGTTGGGTGACCTCAGACAAACTATTGCACCTTGCAGAGCCATGTTCTCTTAATCTGAATAAAAGGGCCAAGAACCCTGCCCTACAGAGCCCACAGGGAGGCTAGGCAGATAAAATAACTGGTAAACACAGAGCTTTATTATGTGTATAGATGGAACTGTGACGACTATGATGGATACCCTGAACAGGGGCAAATGTCTTCAAGTTGGGATGATTCAGGTACACTACATGGTGACACATGAAGCTGGAGTTTTGCCTGAGGTGTCAATGATTTTGCAGGCAGCAAGTAGCCTCTAGTTTACGATGACTCTGCCTGCCCCAACAAAAGCCTAGTCTACATCTTCTTAATGCTCCCGTGAAAAGAAAAATATTGTGAACCTCCTAAGACATCATCAGAGACACGCTTTAGGATTTTATCCAACACATTAGAAAAATAACTCCTCATAAAATCAGCTTTAGGAAAGAGTTGGCATGGGAAAGGGACATAGAATTCTTCCAGGGGTCAGATTACAAGAAACATGCCACTCTCAGCACCTGAAAGGATTTCTCCGTAATGAAGACTGAGTTCTTTGGGGAAATTTAAGCCGGGTGGGCTGTTTGCTGAGTGGGTGTCAGTCCTCAGGCAGAAACAGGACAGTGTGTCTCAGCCTACCCCAGGCTGCCAGTGAGCTGACACATGCCCTGAATTTGTGTTCTGTGTAGCAATGAATGTTCTCCCTGTGCAGAGCATGCAAACTCAAGCCACGCGCACACCATCCACGCGCACCCACCAGAGGGCTGTCAGCTGATCAGAGGCCCCACAGGCTTCTCCCCTCCTCACATCCTGGGGTGTTGGCTACCAGACTTAACTCATTTGACACTTATGTATACAAAACTCTGCAAGGTATTATGAACCTAATTTTATAGACTAGAAGAAGGGGGTTCAGAGAGCCACCTGCCTAATTTACATAGCTAGAAGAGGCGGAGCTGAGATTTAGCCTAGGTCCTTCTGACTTCAAGGACACATCTGTCCTTGCCAGATTTGCCTAAGGCAGACTTACTTTTCAAGACAGAAAGCAAAGCCAAGAATCAGAGACTCTTAGAGCTGTGATTCTCAGTCCACCATGGGAAGCAGTCCCTCTGTCCCACCTGACACATGGTCGTCTGGCCTCTGCAGGAACACCTGCCCTGACAGGGGCTCACCATCTGCTCCAGTTATAAGAAGTTCTTTGTTCCACTGACATAGAGAATGCCAGCTTCCACTGAGTGCCTAAATCGGCATAAATATTTCGTCCCTCACTGCATTGCATGTTAGATACACTAGAGGATTTTTTAAAGGATACCATGCTCCCTTTTGTGATGGTAATTGCTGTTCCAAATTCATGTGGCTTATGAGTTTAGATTTTCACAAGGCAAATATTCTTAAAGCATGTATCTATTTCACATGGGTATTCACAGATCCTATCACATGGTGCCAGGGCTGGATGAGTCACACCTCTGCCCACCACCCCCCTTCCTGCCCGCCAGTCCAGCTCTCCTCTGCCGTTCTACAGAAGGACACAAAGCCTACTCTGACACTTCTCCCACCCTCACCTGCTCACCTGGACACAGAGTTGCTTCCAGGCAACAAACCAGAACACATAGCAGTGGTAAGATGGGGCAGTTCAGAGTGCCCAGCTGAGCCCTGTTCAAAGTGGATAACTGGCACCGATGTAGTTACTGTCTAGGGAGACTGCAAAAGAGAGGCCCCCAGAAACAGACTGAGTTGTTGCAGCTGCAGAGGAAGCCCCTCACAAACCAACCCTCTGAACTCAAGGGCAGGTTGCAGCTCAGTATCCTAGACATTTAGTATTCAGAGAAAAGGTGGCATGCTGCCTGATTTCTCTAAGATCATAAGAACAGCAAAGCCAGATGGGTTCCAGGGGTGTCATTTCCAAAGTACCACGAGTCCTTTCTGACTTGACATTGTGTCTACCACACAGTAGCTATATATTAATAGCAAATATTTTAATAAATAAAAGCCCATGTGTCAAACACAAATATCTCACAGATTTGGAAAAAACATCTCAAACAACATATATCAATATCTAAATTGTTTCCCCTAAAACAGCAGAGTCTCTCCCCAGACTGTTCCATTCCTTCTTAGGCTGAATTCTCCCATGGCATCCCTTTTCAGGATATTCTGGTAAGGAAACAGAATCGCAAGGGTGGGAAGCAAACCATGAGTCCTCAAGCCAGCTACGAAACAAGCTGACCCCCAGAGAGGCTGGATCAGGGTCAGATTGCTTGGGGCATTCTAAGGCCATTGTGGCTTACCCTTGGTGGCTGTGGGCATGGAATATCTATACCCAGATGTCTAAAAGGTGCCTCCAGTGCAGTGTGTTCAAATTCAGATCAGATCTTCCTATAAAACCTGGTCACCTTCTACTTTTTAAAAATTCTTAGCTTAGTGAATAGCACGGCCATTCCCATTCATGCACCCAGAAACCTGGGCTTGTGCTTCACATTTTCCCTTTCCTCACAGCTACATTCAACCCATCATCAAGTCCTGTTAATTTTACCTCCTAAATATCTCAAACCATGTTGTCCTTCTTATCTCCACTGTTACTTCTCTGGTCTATCCAGCATGATTTCTTACTGAGACCACTGCAAAAGCCTCCTTAACTGTTTCCCCCTCCCCCACTTTTGCACTCTCCATCCATTCTCAAGCCATTGTTGGAAAGATCTCTTATAAATGTCAAATTGAGCATAGTGCCCTCCCCATGTGTAACATACACATAACCACCTCTGCTTCAAATCCTTCTATGATTCCTATGAGCTTAGAATAAAGAGAAAAAAATTCTTCACGTGATCTACAAGGCCCTAAACTCCCCCTCCAGCCTTTTCTCTGTACTCAAGTCATATTGACCTTCTCAGTTCTTTGAAAGTGCTAAGCTGCCTCTCACCATAGGGGTCATATTTGTCCATATGCCTAGAAAGCTTTCTCCCTACCCTACCCACTCCTTTCATCTAATAATAACTCCTGGTGATCCTTCAGATCTCAGATGTCAATTCCTCAGCAAAGCTATCCTTGATCATGTGAAGTAGGTGAGGACCCCTATTATATATTCTCATAATACCTTGTCTCTTTCTTTTGTAGCATTTATCCTAGTTTGTAATTTTACATGACTGGTGTGATTGTTTTTTGTTTTTGTTTTTGTTTTTTTTACAGTGTCTGAGTCCTTCCATAAGACTGTAAGCTCCTTGAGGGCAAGGGATTATGTCTGTTTTATCATCATAGTACCTCCAGCTTTTAGCACAAGGCCTGAAACATAGTAGGCAGTCAATAAAAATCTGCTGAATGAATAATAAACTGCAGCTATTCACTGAGTTTATTCCAAGCAATCATACCAGGTCCCTTTCTAATACTATTTCTGAGGTTCTCTTGAGTCTGGCTTAAATTAACAGAAACTGTTGATATTTTTGTCACCTCTCCTCATCCCTCTGGTATCCACTATAGTGAGCTATCTTTTATAGGTGAAGAGAACACAGCATTGCCATCATTACCACAGTTACATTTATTGAGGATTTACTTACCATGCATTAGGTGTGGTACTGAATACCATGCATGTGTTACTCAGTTAATCCTTCCAGTACTATGAGGTATACATTACTAGCCACTTTTTGCTGGTAAGAAACAGAAATCCAGAGAGGATTTGCTAAAATATGGTGGGGCCAGGATTTGAACCTTGGTCAAACTTTAAAGTCTACAGTCTTAATCATAACCTACTGCCCTATAAAATGAGCTAATAATAAACACTCCTGGTGATGTCAAAGGACTCAAGCACAGTAGCCACTCAGTAAAGGGTAGCTGTTATTTTTGTGGTGCTGGAGGCATTGTGGGGAGTGATAAGCATTTACTATTTTGCCCAGAAGAGAACAAATCTGGCTGCCTTCTAGGACTGAAACAGCTGGACTTGGTTTGAAAGAGAGACTTTTATGAAAAGCAGCATGCTGTGGCAGTTCCAACACACAGTGTGTGGAAAGAGGAGTTGATATGTTAACGAAACCAGTGCACAGATATTTAACCCTGCGAACAAACCATTTGAAATGAACTTAAGTTTCTCACAGCAAGCCCAGACCTGCATAAGGATCCCCAACATACAATAGTTCCTTGAATTTTTTTTTGTTGTTGTTATTTATCTTTCTACCTCCTGTAGTTCACAGTAAGAGAGAACATGCCACACTTAAAAGTCAGGAGATTCTATATCTGAATTCTGATGTGCCCAGGGTTGACCAAGTGGGGATCCAACCAAGATGCCTGGGCCTCAGTCAGAACCTGTGTCCCAGGAAGCCAGGAAATGACAATGAACCATATTGTCATCCTCTGTGGCCAGGTTTGGGTTGATCTATTTTATTCTTCTGAATCTCCCTCCCTCCTTTTACTGTCACTCACCACTGTGCATGTAAAGGAAGAAAAGAAGCTGAAATACTTGAGTTCCTACTATATGTCAAGCACTCTACATCCATATTTTCATGCAGTAAGTCAATCCTAACCACAATCTCAAGCAACAGGTGCCATTCTCCTTATTTTACAATCAAAGAAACTGTAGTTTAAAAAGATTACCTGACTTGGGAGAAATCACTGCACAGTAAGACAAAGACTTGCGATTCAAATTCAGTTTTCTTAGATTCCAAAGTCTGTGCTCTTTCCATTTACCATTCTGAAGAAATCTATGACCGAGGCTGCTGGAAAAATTTAAGACATTCCTTGGATATGTACAGGTGGTATACAGCCATGAGAGCTCATTCATTCCCTCCTTCCCTTCATTGCTCCCACGGCTGACTGAGCACTACCAATGTGTCAGACACTGTGCGGACTACAGGGATAACGAGATGGGTAAGATACAGCCCCTCTTCCTCAGAAGTTCACAGTCTAGTGAGAGGAGCACTCTAAGGAAAAAAGGGAAAAGAGAACAATGGGAAAATGAGCAAGAGAGGAAGAAGGCAAAGGATCCTAAAACATCGGAACCAGAGGGATTCAAGGAAGACAACTACTCAAAACCTGGCTACATCACCTGGAGGACTATCGGAACTAAAAATTTCTAAGCGCCCACTTCTGTTGATCTGAAAGTGGGTCCAGGAATGTGTACGTTTAACAATTATCTCACGTTGATTTGATAGAATAGGCCAGGTGACTAAAACCACTGATCTAGACCTTTCACTGTGTAGGTATGAGAGCAGAGGGGCAGAAAGAGGAAGTGACTAGCTCAAGGACACACAGGAATCAATGCTTCAGACTGAGGCATCCAGCTCACAGTTAAATGACCTTTAGTAATTTTTTAAAAATTAGAATAATTTTATTTTTATACATTATATATACATTTATACTCACATGAAATTTTATGTACATGGATTAGGTAGCTTTTGACAATGTTATATGTTTACTGAAAAATGACTTTTTATAAAAATAAAGCATAGAAAATAACAAATCAATTTAGAAGATTAAAATTATCCATGGATACACAGAATGGATATAGGTTTTCATAATCAAGAACAGCATTGTTCACCCTGTCGTACCTCTGACCACCTCTTTCCTAGGCAGTCAGTATAGGACAGAAAATTATAAATTTATCAAGGATAATGCTTCAAGGTACTGGTTCCTAGGCTGTGATAGACATAAAAAAAATAGCAATAGACAAATAAGCATTTTAGTATTTGCTAAAGCCTTCCTCCACCCAGAATGGAGATGTCCTGGCCACTGAAAAAATGATGAGCCTCCTGTTGCCAACTTCTCTGCAATGATCTCAATCCCTTTGCCTCACAAGAGCATCAGAAAGGTCCCCTGCCCTTCCAGCTTTCGATTTTTTTCATTGGCTATGTGCAGAAGACAGACATGGACCAAAGGTATACAGAGGCTTCATGCCAAAGGTGTCCAATCTTTTGGCTTCCCTGAGCCACATTGGATGAAGAATTGGGCCACACATAAAGTACTCTTAATGGCTGATGAGCTAAAAAAAAAAAAAAATCACAAAACACTCATGTTTTAAGAAAGTTTTCAAAGTTGTGTTGGGCTGCATTCAAAGCTGTTCTGGGCCACATGCAGCTTGCTGCCCACAGGTTAGACAAGCTTGCTCTAAGTCAATGAGTAGAGGCTGGCTCTTCTATAGGTCCTGTGAGTTCACGGAGCAACTTCTCAGCAGCCATCTTCAAGGGGTCCCCTTCTTTTGATATTTCACTGTGGCTTGCCTCTGTAACTGCTTGTTCGAGAACTCTGTCAGCAAACTCTACATGTTCTGCTTCAATTTCTTCATGTTCAGGTTTTTTGGCAGTCTTGGAATAACAAAACTAAATTTTATTTACCTTCTGGGGCTCAGCTATCAAAGCCTACTCCTTCCTCTTCTACTCTCAGGCCATGGGCCCTGGGGCTGATAAGGAAGCCCAGAAGCAGTGGTTAGAGGTTTAAGTAGAAGACTCGGTAGAGCTCACTGTTAGAAAAGCTAAGTGCAGAAACGGTTCCAAAGAGGGGCACAGCAGCAGTGCTGAGTAAAGAGGCAGCCTTAGTAAGACCAGGGTGTCTCAAGACTTGGGCTCAGCTGACTGGCCTCTCCATCCTGGCTCTGCTCACTGATATACTAGGCAAGACACACTCTTCTTTTACCTCATTTTCCCCATTTGTAAGTGAAGAAATTGAATTAGCATGTGTCCATGGTTCTCATCCAGATTCTGAAATTTGGGATTTTCATTTTTTTTTTCTTTGGCATTGGATACAAATGACTAAGATTGATACTGTGACTCAATGTTTATAATCCATAACCACAGATTCTGAAATTTTAGAGCTAAAAGAAATTGACCAATATAATTCTCCCTTTTCTACTCATTTGATTAATAAAGAAACTAAGGTCCAGAGAGGGCCCACTTCCAGATCTATAAAATTGAGTGCTTAGAAATTTTTAGTTCTGATAGCTGCCAGGTGATTCCAGGTGATGTTAAATTCTGGGAGGGCAGAAACTATCTGTCTTGTTCTTCATTGCATGCCTGGCCAGATTTTGTTAAATGCTTGTTGAGTGAATGAATGAACAAATAATCTCCCTCTAACGTCATGCAGCCTGGGACCAGGGGAATATCCTTACTCCTTGCCTGGAGGTAGGGGCAGATAAGACTGAAGCCACAGACTGCTTCTGGCCCCTAAAGGGATGATGCTCTCCAGCTGGAGAGCCAGAACAGAGCCGTGAACACTCTCAAGGCTGGTGGTGCCAGCAATGCTTGGCCACAAAGTGGGCTTCTACTAGAGTCCTCCATGCTGTGCATAATGAATCACGATATGTCAATTACTGCATTCTGTTAACAAGCTCATGTCCACCTGTGCATCGCCAATGAGTGCCCTGCAATTTGCCACAGCTCTGCAGTTAATACATGGCAGAACAAGTGGGGCAGAGGATTCTGAAACACTCCAGGCCCAGGGAAATCAGGTGGTTGGTTTGTTTTTGGCAACTACTGGGCTTGATGATTGGGCAGCAGTATGTAGAGATATATTCTCTCCTCTCTGGGGAAAGGGTCTGTGTCCTGGGTATTCTTTCCTGTCCTGACTCAGGTAAGTTCAGATGGAGAAAGCCATCTTTGTATTTTTTTTCTCTGAAGTATTGAACAAAATGGGGCAGAGGCAGAATGGTAATTAAAAAATCACCTCCAGCATGATTTGATAGTCTGATCTTCTAGTCATCAGCACTGAAGTCTCACACAGGATTCAAAATATGGCTCCACCACACATAAACAGTGTGATCTTGAGTGTATCTCTTAATTTCTCTTCAACTCCATTTCTATATCAGCAAAACTGGAATAACACTTACCTCACAGAAATACGGCAAAGATCAAATGAGAGAATGCATATCAAATCCAGAATGGTGGCTGGCATGTAGCAGGTATACAATAGATGAGCCTCTTACCATGTTAGAGGTGTTTTCTGAAGGGATTCTAATCTCCTGAGGAAGATTAGGGCCAAGACCTTAGGCAAACCTAGACAAGAGCCTCTAGATGTGTGTATGTATTCCCCCCTAGTGGCTCCACAGTAATGATTACAACTGCAGTCATATGAGGATGTCAGATCTGCCTTCCTCACCTCCACACTGGCTGCCTGAGAAGTGAGCAAGCCTCCTGGTGAGAGGGGAGGCTGTTCCTTTTTCAGGCAGCACTGCTACAGCCCCTGACCTACTTTCTTACTAAAAATAGCTCTTCTGAGGTCACTGCTGCAAATTGAATTCCACTGCTTCACTGCATCCTGTAAGAAGGTGGGTGGGCGCCGGAGCACATTTGGTGAGCTGCAAGCTTCTGCTTATGTGGTGCTTGCTGCCCACCAAGGATGCTAATTCCACATGCCTCAGTAGAGGGCAGAGCATGTCTGCACTCAGCAGGGCTGTATATGACCCTGCTGGGGTTCCTTTATTTGGTGGGACGCAGGCAGGGAGGGGCAGTGAGGGAAATTCTAGATCAAGTTTTGAAGTCTGACAGATTGAATTGAAATATGAGATCCATGCTTTCTTATTTGACCTTGGGAAAGTCACAACTTCTCTTTGCCTCTGTTTTCTCTTCTGTAAAATGGAGATAATAAAACTGACTTTAAAGTATGATCGTACAGGTATTTTAAAATGCTACTTATAAAGTAGTCCTTGGCATAGAAGAGGAGCCCAATAATGAAGCTAGTACAGGTATTCTTCATTGTCTGGCCCATTGCTCCACATGCCCTCCAGCTGAAGCCTCTCATAGCAGGGGTAGCAAGGGACAGCAGGCCAATCCAAGAACTAGAAATATTTTATGCTAAAGGGATTTCAGGGCACTGAGGTCAAAGTTTCTCAGACATGGCTGAGCATCTCAATAACTATAGTAGCTTGTTAACAGTACTGATTCCAGGTCCTTACCCTGGAGACTGGGACTGAGGAAGTCTGTCTAGGGGCTAGCAAATCTGCATTTTAATAAGCTCTCCAGGTGATTCTGATGCACTGTCAGGTTTGATAACCTCTGAACTAGGCCACTCACCTCATTAAGGTAAATGGGTAAATGAATTACTATTATTTTTCTTCCATTATAAGCATAATGCATAGTCATTATAAAACATGCAGAAAACATGGAAAAGCAAAAAATAAAAGTAAAAAGTAAAAGTTCAATCATATATTGAGTGCTTATTAAATGCCAGGCCCTTTGCTGAGTCCTGGAGATTTGTTGATAACCCAGTTCTGACCCTCAAGGAAGGCCCAGTCTATGTGCAGAGATAGAAACAGACAAGAAGACTATATAACACCATAATGTGTTAGAGTCAATTTACACATTTTATAGAGAGAAGGATGAAAGAGCAACTGATTCTACCTAGGAGTCAGGGAAATCTGCAGAGCTGGACTAGAAAAAGAGCAGACATTCATGGCTAGACAAGGGAGGAAAGGGCATTTCAGGAGGAATGAACCAGACATACAAAAGCATGTCTGTATACAAAAGCATACAGGGGTAAAAGGTGTTTGTTAGGAAAATGTCCTAAGGTCACCATAGTGAGGTCACCATATACAGTAAATAGTGGTGACACAAAGACAGCTGGTGTGAACATCTGGGTCTGGTTCATGAAGGGTGTGGATAACATCAAAATGCTTCCTCACTGGGAAGTATATTTCCCAGCATACTTTTCATATATGGCTTTTTGTTTTCATTTTTACATGACCAATGCTGTAATTCTTACTGAATAAACACTACAAATTAGTCAAGCAGATAGGTCATCTTTTATCCAGTCCCAAATGTTAGTAAAATTAGGTAGCTCTTATTTTACTAAATTAGAAAAATACTGTGATGAACATCTTTAACCATAAAGCTTTTCCCATATTTAAGATCTTTCCTCAGAGGAGAATTCCAGCATATGAGTTAATAAATAAAAGTGAATGGATATCTTCAAAGCTCTTGATATTACTCCAAAGGATTTTCCAAAAGTGGCCCAAATGTTTTTATAAATGAGGAGACAAGGCCCAAAGAGGTTCCATGTCTTGTCCAGATCATATGGTTGAACAGGGGTGGTACCAAGAGTCTCCCAACTCCCAGTCTAACTCTCTTTCTGCTGACCACATTGCTTTCCTACAAATCAAAGAGAGATGAAATAATATCTATTCAGCCAATGCTTCTAATCAATTTCTAAGTATTTTAGATTAGCAATATACATGCATAGGAGAAAAGAGTAACATGTGCGTGCTTACATGCACACATGAAACTCTATATATGAGTCATTTTTCCATCCTTATCATGTATGCTCCCCTACCGATGACAATTTTTGTTCTAGCCAAGCTGAGCAAACCTTATATTGTCTTACCTCCACATCTTTGATTTGATCCTATATGAAATATATCTCTTGTTCTCCTAGTCAAATTCTATGCATATTTTTAAAATCCAGAAAGTATTTCCAGACTGTGGGCACTTATTATCAACAACAGTCATATGTGATATTTATTTTATTGCTTTGCAGCAGCTCTGGTATTAATATAAAATTATTTAAGTTTTACCTATAGAATAAAAGCTGTCTCAGGCTTCTGTTATTAGAAAGGGATAAAACAACCCCCTAACCCCACACTTGAAGCTCATGGGAATACTTGTAGAGTTCAATGGGCTGAAGAAAGGTCAGTCCAATCCCTTGTACCTTCTATATTTTCAGTAGTAGACATCTTGGTAGACTGGAAAGAGCATGGGACTAGGAGACAGAATAATAATAGCTTCTATATGCTGAGGACCTACTCTGACCAGGCACAATGCTGGATGCTTTATATACATTACTTAGAATTCTTAAAATTACCCCCAGCAAGGGAAATATCATTAGATCCATTTTACAGATGAGGAATCTTAGAACCTGAGAGATTAATTTATTCAAGGTCAATATCATCAGTAAGTGGCAAAATCAGGATTTAAACTCAAGTATGTCTGACTCGAAAATCTATGTTTTTTCTCCTTTACTATATTATGTCTCAGCAAATGCCGTTTCAGTTCTAGCTCTATTACTTTCAAGATACATGATGTTCTCCTGGTCTTTGTTGTTGTTGTTGTTGTTGTTATAACAGAATACCACAGGCTGGATAATTTATAAAGAAGTTGATTTGGCTTATAGTTCTGGAGGCTGGAAAGTCCAAGAGCATAGTGGTGGCATCTAGTGAGGGTCATCCCAAGGTGGACAGGTGGAAGGAGAAGAGAGCACATGCGAGAAAGAGCTTGTATTTTTAACAAAGCCACTCCTGCAATAACTAACCTACTCCCGCAATAATGACATGAATCCAGTCATAAGATTGGAGCCCCCATGACCCAATCACCTTCCAAAGGCCCTACCTCCCAGGATTGTTACACTGGGGGTCAAGTTTCTAACACATGCACTTTTGAGGAGCATATTCAAACCATAGCAGATGCCTAACAGGACATTCATGCTCTCCAAATCCTGCCTCCTCACTAATAAGATGGGGATAATCATCTTCCCATCCTGCCCTTTACGTATAACTGCACATACGTTATAATGGGTGTAAAAGACCTAGGCAGACATATGGATTGTTATTAGAGTCCTGAACATCACAACTGATCATTCTGGTGATGAATGGACATCCTGCCAAGATCCTCTATCACCTTAGAGAGAATTTAATTATGCTCACTAGACAGCTCCTTCTAGCAACAGAGAAGGAGGTTGCAATGCCTTTTGTAATGACTTTCAATAAGGCCTGAAACCAAGAGGTTAATACTCTGAGAAAAATCCATTAACCAAAATTCTGCATTCTTGGAGTACTCTGGTAATTGGGTTCCCTGGGATATTTTCCCACTCTATCACATATATGTATGCATTTCTATATACACTTGTACACATCTTTCACTGGCAGCCTGTTTCTAGAAAGCAAGATTCAGCAGAGGGGAAGCTGGGCTTGGATTCCACCACCAGGGGGGAAATTGTATATGGGCTGGCAGCGGGGGCGGGGGGGGGGAGGCATTTATTCCAGTTTTCCAGAGGCTTCTGATGAAATGTCAGGAGATCTGGCTGAGGTGTCAGGAGACCTGGGATGTAGTTTACATTCTGCTGCTTACTTACTGTATAACACTGGACAACATGCTTGACTCTCAGCCTTGATGTCCTTCTACATAAAATAGGGATGATACTTCCTTAGATAAATTAGCTAACCTTCCTGGAGCAATATTTTATCTCCCGAGAAACCATCACAATTACTATGTATATATTCATACTGTGTGCTGGCCCTGTACTGAGGGCTTTCTACATATTCTGTCACTCCTCCTTACGGTCCTGTGAGATAGGTACTATTATCTCCAGTTGTTAGAAGAGGAAACCTATGCTCAGAGGTGTTTAGTAATTTGTCCCAGGTCACACAGCTGTTAAGTTACAGAGTTAGGATTCAAACCTTGGTCTCCCTAATTTGAAATCCAGTGCCCTAAATCATGAAACCATATTCCTACTTACCAGAGAGCTGCTGCAAGGAAGAAATGAACACACACGAATTATTATGTGTCTCCTGTGTATCTAGTAGTTTGCATCCCTCTTCTGTAAGACACATGAGTACAAGGATGCTCTATAGAGTCCATGCACATGAGGCTGCTCTGTGACTAACCCTGTGCAGGGATATGTGCATCTTGAGAAGGGAAGGGCGAGACAGGACTTGACAGAAAAGTATTTACTGCTGTGCTCCCCAAATTCATGAAATCAGCCATACTAGAAACACGGGCGAGGGGTTATGGATGAAATTTCTCCAAAGTTTTAGAAGTTGGAGAGTTGAAGGCTGGAGTAGCAGTGACAGAATCTTGCTGAAGACAAGAGTAAAACACTTGCATTTATGCATTATCACAGATTTTTAAGTTGATGGTATCCAAGGTGACTGTGTTGGACACTAATAAGGAAAAAGATATGACTGAAATGGCAGGAATACTCGCCTGAGAGAAGGTGGACACCCCCATCCCCACCACCGCTTACACAGAAAGGATGAAGGGACACGAGGAAGAACCCACATTTTAAAACCTTAGGCTGGATTGAACTAAAAATAGAGCTGTGATTCAAATATCTATTACTGAGTTCTCTGCCTGTGCACTCTGGAAACCAGGTTGTTTCACTCCCCATCAAATCTACCTCCCCAAGGTGCTCATTCCCACAGCTTGGAGACATAGCAAAGTAAAAACTGTTGAAAATCTAATGAGCGTGTGGTACCATGCTGGGCCCTTTATACCCATGATCTCATCTGAGCTGCACAACAACCTTGGGAAGCATCTACGAGGAGGAAACTGAGGCCCAGTTAGGTGAGATGACTTGTCCAAGTCATTCAGTTACTAAGTGGCAATACTGGGAATTCAATGAACTCAGGTCAGTCTGAGTCCAGAACCCATGCGCTTTCAAACAGAAATCCTTGCTACATTTCAAAGAGACTGAGCTTCATTTTAAGCTTAGTGGGTGATAAAAGCAACACTGCTCCCTAATTTACCTTCTGGCTCTGGGAAGGACCCAGCAAGGCAGCCATTTGAATGATTCATTCCTGTGACTGACAAGGAGACTTCTCTTGGTTATAGCTTCAGCAGCTGCTAAATCTGCTACACACCACCCCACCCCACCCCCTCCATTTGGCTCAGGTAGGTGGAATTATTTATGTAAGAATTTCAGTGGCCTCCTGCCTTAAGCATGATTATCATAGACTTTTAAGTGATAAAAATGTCACAAATCATAATAAAGGACAAAAGGAGTCAGGGTCAGGGAAGGTAACAGGAAAGAAGATATTCTGAAAAGCAAAGTAGTAGTTACAGATGCAATAGAGTAACTCTCAATATTTACAAAAAACACTTTCCTAGCAATTTATTCATCTGATCCTCATAACATCCTGGTGGATGTTACTATCTCCATTTTACAGATGAAGAATGTGAGGGTCAGATCTGAGGTTCAAGGTCAGACCGAGGGTGAAATAAGAACTTAGGTCTCCTAATTCTCGCTCAGTGCTTCCCACAACCCACTCACCCAGTAAAGCGAAGACAGAAATCTATGAGAACTATCCGAGAAGGAACTCTATAGTCTTGCTGCCCTGCATGACAGGACCAGGGAAGGGAAAGTGGCTGTGACAGTATCAGAGAGAAGTAGCATGGAGTCTGGAACTGTGGGCTTTGGAACATTTTTCAAGTCCCACCTTAGATATATTAAATAATTGTGTGACCCTAGGCAAGTCATTTAATCTCTCTGCCCTGATTTCCTCACTTGTAAAACATGGCAAACAATAGTACCCACTTCACATGGTTGTTGTGATGATTAAATAGAAAAACAAAACACCATACATGAACAGTGCTTGGCACCAAGGCAAACAATCAGTAAGTGTTATCTGTCACTGCTTTCATCGTTATCATCATGAAATGGCACATGGGAAATGTTAAGTGTATGTTCATTTCCTCTCTTTCCCCTTGCTCCTGTATCTCCCAAGGCACCACACCCCCATCTGTTATCCATAGACCTGTTGAGAGGAGGTCTAGGGTCGAGGAAGAGCACACAGTGCTTCTTCCCAGGCAACCTGACTGAGCTGGCCTTGTTTACTGGGGCAGTAAGCTGCTACACAAAGTCATTAATCATTTGGTGCTATGTGCTTTCAGGTCACTCCACAGAAATTAATGACTCCATCTGGTTTTTCCTCAGGGAGACAGAGCCTTCCCATGTATCCATGTATGGGGCTCCTATTGAGGATTCAACCTTTGCAATCGCTTATTGGAATCTGGAAAGTCTACCAAGATGAGTTGGTCCCTGCAAAGAGGGACCAGGAAGCCAGGAGTAGTGGCTCATGACTGTAATTCCAGCACTTTGGGAGGCCGAAGCAGGTGGATCACCTGAGGTCAGGAGTTTGAGACCAGCCTGGCCAACACAGCGAAACCCATCCCTACTTAAAAAAATATATACAAAATTAAGCTGGGCACGGTGGCACACACCTGTAGTCCCAGCTACTCAGGAGGCTGAGGCAGGAGAATCACTTGAAACCAGGAGGCAGAGGTTGCAGTGAGCTAAGATCATACCATTGCACTCTACCCTGGGTGACAGAGTAAGACTCCATCTCAAAAAAAGAAAAAAGACCAGGAAAGCAGTCTTTGCCCTGGGCTAAATTATTGCAGCAGCAAGAATAATCACAGAATAGTGACATTTATATAACATTATTAAAGCCATCACAATATCATACCCTATAGCAGAGCCACTTAGCAGAAATGCTATGTACATATACATAAAGAAAAAACTGTAATTAAGTAGCTCTGCCTCACTAAGCTTTCTCTACAGAACCAACTCCCTGACTTCTTTATAGAGCTGAGTTTTCATTCCAATCTTCTACCAAGTAGTCCTATTTGGATGTCCCACAGGCATCTTACACTCAGTTATGCTAAAAAATAAATTCATTACCTTGCCCAAAGCCTATTCTTTCCTCCCTCCAGGTATCTCTCTTCTCAATGATGACATATCTCCCCAGTCTACCAAGCAGAAAAGGGTACCACATCCTTGATCCTGCCCATTCTTGCCCTTCCCTTCTCAATACTTTTCATATTAGACCACTTAATTCCTAACAAGCACTGGCTTTCAAATCTCTTCCCTGCTTCCTATTTCTACTGCCACTGCCTGTTCTTCCTGACAGTTTGCCCTGTGGATTTCAAGCTTGCTAGCCAGTCTCCACAGTTACGCAAGCCAATTCCTCACCTTAAATATCTTAATTTGTATCTCCTTCTGGGTCTGTTTCTTTAGTTGAACCTGGACCAATACTCTATCTTTGAAACTAAATTCTTATTTTGGTAGAATAACATTTTGATTCTCACCTTTGATTGGTAAAAATTGATATGTTTATCCTATACTCCACATCTGGCAAGGATGTGGAGTATAGAAATCTGCATTTACTGCTTTTGTCAAGCATCAGGCACTAAGCTCAATCCTGTACATATATTATCCCATCTAACTGTCATCGTTGCTCTGAGTATTTCATTCTCTAGCTACACAAGGAGGTTACAATTCACTCAAAGTTGCATGGCTAGGAAGGAGGACAGCTGAGTTTCTTTCATGGACTTAGTGTCCCCCTCAAAATCACATCGACTTCATTTGAAAATTATAATGAAACAATATTTATTAAAACGATCATATTCTATCTTACTTTTTATACAAAATTATTACCTTTTCCAACCATACTTATACTTGTTACAACCTCAGAAAGTCTGTATAAAGTGGGGGAGAAGGGGGCCAGAATATTTTCTTTATGTTATAGATGTGCAACTGGAGCCCTTGGAGGGAAAGTAAATTACTTAAGGTAATTTAAATTTAATTTTAAAATTGAAGATTAACAAAGGTATCTGAACAGTTTAAGGAGCTGGATTAAAAAGACATCTTCACTAGGGGATAATCAGTATTGGATTTGGAAACTGTCACAGTTTCAAATACAGTAGTGCCCCCTTATCTTCAGGGGACATGTTCCAAGACCACCAAGGGATGCCTAAAATCTCAAATAGTACCAAACTATATATAGTTTCTGTTTTTTCCTATATAGTAACAGACAGATAGTATATACATCATGGACACACTGGACAAAGAGATGGTTCATGTTCTGGGTGGGATGAAGTAACATGGCATGAGATTTCTTCACACCACTCAGCATGTGAAACTTCTGCATTGTTTATTTCTGGAATTTTCCATTGAGTATTTTTGGACTGTGGCTGACCACAGGTAATAAGAAATTGGACAAAGCAAAACCACAGACCTCTAAGACATGATTTGAAGCAAAGGGACCTGGGCTGAGTGGTGGGAGATCTGCTTTCTTAGTATGCCTGGGCATGTCCTTTGGCTGGCCCACAACTGAAACATATCACAGTTCCTTCTAAGACTTGGATATTTCACTTATCAATGAAGATTGGGAACAGTTGGCTTCTGAGATCCTTTCCAGCTCCAGCCCACTTTAACTCTATAAACCCAACATTCCCAAGTATACCATGGCCATCTGTACTTTGCAGGCTTTCTCTGGAATGAACAAAAGTTATTCTGCAGTGGGGGCACAGACATGGTCCTGTAATGCAAGATACTGAAAACCACATCCCCACCCTAACCTGTAAATTTCCTCTCTAGGCCTCTTTTACAGAAACATCTTCAGACTACCCCACTACCTAGCCCACTAACAGTTTAAAGGCAATATAACTAACAAGCTCATCCTCTGCCCTCTGTTACATCTCTGCTTCCATGGCTGGCTCCCCTGTCCTCTGGCCTCCCTAGTGCAAGCTGACTCAGTCAATACCCAAGACTTACCATTTCTACCACTCTTATATTTATTCCCAAAGACTTACCATTTCTACCACTCTTATATTTATTCCCAATTACACATTACTTTGTTGACTTCTGTTCACATTTCCACCCTTGTTTAGATCCTGATTTCATCATCTTTTGTGTATACACATTCCCAGTTTTCAGAAAAAGTGAAACATTCCCCTTATATGCCTTCTTGGAGACCGGCAGCAGCTGGAGCCTTCTGGCAGCCAAAAGAGATCCCTTTGCAGCTCTTAACAATCTATTACTGAAAATTTTAAGAGAATATTACTAATTATTAACCTGTGTCTTTAGGTACCCAACTCCTTAAGCTACAGAGTACCCAGGACAAGGTTCTCCTTCTTGAGCAAGTTACTTACCTTCCCTGCCTTAGTTTCCCCATCTGTGAAGCAGGTATAATCATAGTACCTACCTTACTGTTGATGTAAAGAATCAATTAATAATGTACGTAAAATGTGTAAAACCACACATAGACCAATACTGTCAGCTATTATTGTTATTATGATTCAATAAATATTGAGAGTTGATCATATAGTGTATTGGCTTCCTGGACTCTTCTTTCCCCTTAACTTTCCTAAAAAGTCAAGCTATTGAAGTCATTATGTTTTGTTTCCTAAACCACATTTGAGTTCATATGGTGAGCCTTGGCGGAGCCCCCAAAAATAATGAAACAAAAGGAAATATGTCTACACAGGTCTACAATTTGGCACAGCACTGGTTCAGTCCAAACCTATGCAACATAGGGAAACAGAGAATATAACATCTCCAGTGAGGGTGAGTAGCAGAAACTACCCAGAAACAAGCCAAGTCAAGGGCTCCTGAGGCCATGGGCTTCTAGGTCACAGTGACAAGGGTGAGGCCTTTGGAGCTCACCTCTAAAGTTGCTAATGTTCTATCTCCAGAGGGGTGCAATGTGCCAGCTGAAGTTAGGACTTTTGGATGACAGTTCTGGGCATAGCCTATAACTTGCTGTGTAACTTTGGGCAAATCATTTCCAAACTTAGGCCTTAATTTCCTCTTCTGTAAAGATCAGGCTGTTTCTGAAGTCTGTGGTTCTATGAAAGTCTGTGGTTCTATGACCCCAGGGCTCTTCTGACATTAAGATCAGCTAATATTTTGCTTCTTCCCCCTCCAAAAGGCAGTCCCTTCCACAGTAGAAGTCTATAAATCTTCTTTGGCTACTTTCTTCATTTGGCAAAATTAAAATTTTAAAAAGCATCTGTCCAAGAGCTCCCTATATTTTTCTCCCTTCTTGCTATGTAATGCCATTTGGCAAAAACTTCTTCAAGTCAGTTCTCAACTGATCTTAGTAAATTCCCTTCATACGAAGAATTCATCTCAGAGATGCTGCCCGAATAAAATGAACTGACTCATAAAACTCACAAATACCAAGGCCACAGTGCCAAAGCTTCAGCTTTGAGTGGCTTCCCTTCTGTCACACTGTGCAGTCACACAACTTCCAGCCTGCCTCACACTCTCTGGGCCGCTGTCACTTCCTCTATCCTTTTCAGCTGTGGCCTACAAAGAGTAGTAGGAATTTCCATTAACTGGGGTAGATTGAGCCCATACATTTATCTCTACTTCCTTCCAAAACCCTCTTAAACCAACTGTAAAGGAATAAAGAAAGTATGAATCCACCAAGAAAAGAGGAATAGAAGGAGAAACAAGATAGCTCAAGACATTTCAGATGAATAACACAGATGAAGGAGGTAACTGACTATACAGAGTGGAGGAGGCTGAAACCCTGTGCCTGCTGGGAACAGTGAGAAGGGAACAGTGAGAAGGGAACAAATTTTTCTTCCAAGACACTGAAAAGCCTCAGGACTGAGAGGCACCAAGTGTCTTTGAAAGTCGAGTAAGGGGGCAGAGAGATCCAAGATGGCCAATCACTAGCAGCTCAGGATTGCAGCTCCCAGTAAAAGCGCAAAGAGCCAGTGGACGCCACACTTACCAATAAATTTTCGCTGCCCACGGACCAGGACATTCCTAGTGGAGGAGCCCCACGGGTCGCCAGCGCGACCCTTTCGGCTGGCGTGGCTTTTTTGCCGGCGCCTCGGCTCGGCAGCTCTTGGTGCAGAGTAAACGGGACTGAGTCTCCTTTTGGATGATGTTTGGAGCTCTGGGAAGTCAGAGCAGTCCATCCAGCTGATTGAAAAGAAGATTGAAGAGGGAAGTCAGACCGGAGACCCCCGGGCAGAAAAGCACCACGAATTTCAAC
>CAUYQU010084666.1:0-39970 GCA_963574635.1 Cheracebus regulus | reverse complement strand
CTGTCTCCATTGTTAAGCACAATTATTGGCATAAAAGAGGTTTTTAATACCCATTTTTAGACTGCATTCTAGCCTGGGCAATAAAACAAGAATCCCATTCTCTCTCCCTCTTTCTCTTCCTCTTTCTTTCTCTCTTTCATTTGTTCTTTCTTTCTTTCTCCTTTTCTCTCTTTTTCTAAAAAAAAAAAGGAATCTCGGCTCACTGCAACCTCTGCCTCCCATGTTCAAGTAATTCTCCCCACCTTAGCCTCCTTAGTAGTTCTGATTACAAGTGCCCACCACCATGCCCATCCAGAACTCTTCTTTTTAAAACCGTCAGATCTCATGAGACTTATACACTATCACCAGAAGAAGACTTGCCCCATGATTCAATTACCTCCCACCAGGTTTCAAGATGAGATGTGGGTGGAGACACAGCCAAACCATATCACAGCTACTCTGAAAGCTGAGGTGGATCACTTCAGCCTGGGAGGCTGCAGTGAGCTGTGTTTGTGCCAATGCACTCCAGCCTGGGTGACAAAGTGAGACCCTGTCTCAAAAAAAAAAAAAAAAAAAAAAAAAAGAAAAGAAAAAGAATAAGAAAAAGAAAAAGAAATGAAAGGCTTATGTTTTACCCAAACAAAACCTTACTATGATTGATATGGTTTGGCCCTGTGTCCCCACCCAAATCTCATCTTGTATGTCCCGTAATTCCCACGTTGAGGGAGGGACCTGGTGGGTGATGATTGAATCATAGGGGTAGGTTTCCCCGTGCTGTTCTTGTGAGAGTGAATAAATCTCAGGAGATCTGATGGTTTTATAAACTGGAGTTGCCCTGCACAAGTTTTCTCTTCTCGTCTGCTGCTGTGTGAGATGTGCCTTTTGCCTTCTGCCATGATTTTGAGGCCTCCCCAGCCATGTAGAACTGTAAGTCCAATAAACCTCTTTCTTTTATAAATTTTGTAATCTCGGGTATGTCTTTATCAGCAGCATGAAAAAGAACTAATACAGTAAATTGTTACCAGTAGAGTGGGGCACTGCTAAAAAGATACCCAAAAGTGTGGAAGCAACTTTGGAACTGGGTAACAGGCAGACATTGGAACAGTTTGGAGGGCTAAGAAAAAGATAGGAAAATCTGTGAAAGTTTGGAACTCCCTAGAGACTTGTTGAATGGCTTTGACAAAAGTACTGATAATGATATGGACAATGAAATCCACTCAGGTGGTCTCAGATGGAGATGAGGAACTTGTTGGGAACTGAAGCAAAGGTGACTCTTGTTATGTTTTAGCAAAGAGACTAGCAGCACTTTGCCCCTGCCCTAGAGGTTTGTGAAACTTTGAACTTGAGAGACATGATTTAGGGTATCTGGTAAAATACATTTCTAAGCAGCAAAGCATTCAAGATGTGACTTGGATGCTGTTAAAGGCATTCAGTTTTATAAGGGAAATAGAGCATAAAAGTTTGGAAAATTTTCAGCCTGACAACATGACAGAAAAGAAAATCACATTTTCTGAGGGGAAATTCAAGCTGGCTGTAGAAAGTTGCATCAGTGAGGAGGATCCAAATGATAATCAACAAGACAATGGGGGAAATGGGCATGTCAGAGATCTTAAGGGCATGTTAGAGATCTTCATGGCAGCCCCTCCCATCACAGGCCTGGAGGTTTAGGAAGAAAAAATGGTTTCAGGGGCTAGGCCCAGGATCCCTCTGCTGTGTGCAGTCTAGGGACTTGGTGCCCCGTGTCCCAGGTGCTCAGATGTAACTTAAAGGGGCTGAGGTACAGCTCAGGCTATTGCTTCAGAGGGTGAAAGCCCCAAACCTTGGCAGCTTCCACATGGTGTTGAGCCTGTGGGTGCACAGAAGTCAAGAACTGAAGTTTGAGAGTCTCCACCTAATTGATATAAAAAGCAGATAAAGGCCGGTCACGGTGACTCATGCCTATAATCCCAGCACTTTGGGATGCCAAGGTGGGCAAATCACCTGAGGTCGGGAGTTCGAGACCATCCTGACCAACATGGAGAAACCATGTCTTCACTAAAAATACAAAATTAGCCGAGCATGGTGGCATATGGCTGTAATCCCAGCTACTTGGGAGGCTGAGGCAGAAGAATCATTTGAACCCAGGAGGTGGAGGTTGTGGTGAACTGAGATTGTACCATTGCACTCCCAACTGGGCAACAAGAGTGAAACTCTGTCGCAAAAAAAAAAAATTTGAAGAGTCAAGTAAGTTTTTTCATGTGGATTATAACCATTGGTAATTACATTAGAAATGAAAACTGACAAATTATATATAAAAGATTAATTCCTTAAAATTGACAATAAGCCCATTACATGCTAACATAAATACCATATTTTAATGAAAAATTACATTTAAAAAATAAAAAAAAGATTGACACTGTGTTTACATTTTGTTAATCTAATATCTGATTTAAAAGACAGCTTAATTCTATCTGCTTTGATATCACATTATAGTTTCCACAAAACTTCACTGTACACTTGTGAGAGAACAAGAGTGAAAAAAGCAAGTAACACATGAAAACCACGGATCCCAGAAAGAACCTTGGAGATTGTTTACAGCCTCCAGCTCACATTTGGAGAACTGCTGTCATAATCCAAAGGTCTATTCTAGCTGGCACTGATAATTGACTTAATTTCTGAGAGCCTATTAACCGTGTTGAAGATTCTGATTCTCCCAAAGTACTAAAAAAGAATGTGAGGGGAATACTAAATAGAAAAGTGTTGAATTCAAAATGAAGGGACTAAACATATATAAGTGGTTTTTATTACAAAGCAAATTGTATTAGGTAACTTAAATCTATATATATGCCAAGTTCAAAAAGATGTCCTACTATAGTACTTGTCATATGTACTGCAATTACTTGTTTATATATCTTTTCTACCTAACCTGTGAGCTTTCCAAGAAGGAATTGAGTCTTATTTGTTTGTTTGAGATGAAGTCTCGCTCTGTCACCCAGGCTGGAGGGGTGTTGTCACCCAGGCTGGAGAGCAGTGGTGCAATCTCGGCTCAATGCAAACTCTGGTCCCCGGGTTCAAGCAATTCTCAAGCCTTAGCCTCCTGAGTAGCTGGGATTACAGGTGCCCACCACCTCACCCAGCTAACTTTTGTATTTAGTAGAGAAGGGGTTTCACCATGTTGGCCAGGCTGATCTGGAACTCCTGACCTCAGATGATCCACCTGCTCTGGCCTCCCAAAGTGCTAGGATTACAAGTGTAAGCCATTGTGCCCAGCCAAAGGAATAGAGTTTTGACCCCTTTTGCATCTTCAGCCTTTAGGATAACGTCTGACACACAATAGGCATTACAATTTGTTGTCTGAATGAACTGAACTGCACAGAATGTAGGAAGCCTACATATACTGGCCAGGTGTGGTGGCTCACACCTCTAATCCCAACACTTTTGGAGGTCGAGGTGGGCAGATTGCCTGAGCTCAGGAGTTCAAGACCAGCCTGGGCAACACGGTGAAACCCCATCTCTAATAAAAAAAAAAAATACAAAAAATTAGCCAGGCGTAGCAGCATGCACCTGTAGTCCCAGCTACTTGGGAGGCTGACGCAGAATTGCTTGAACCTGAGAGGTGAAGCTTGCAGTGAGCCAAGATTGCGCCACTGCACTCTAGCCTGGGCAAAAGAGCAAGACTCCATCTCAAAAAAAAAAAAAAAAAAATTAGTCGGACTTGGTTGTGGGAGCCTAGAATTTCAGCTACTTGGGAGGCTGAGACAGAATAATTGCTTGAACCCGGGAGGAGGAGGATGTGGTGAGCCAAGACCGCACCACTGCACTCCAGCTTGGGGGACAAGAGTGAGACTCTGTCTCAAAACAAAACAAAACAAAAACAAAAAGCCTACATATCCTGCCACATGTGCTACAATCCATAGCAAACTGTTTCATCCACATTCACGACTTTTTTAAAGTTGCCATCATGATAGTATCCAGAAAACTGTGATTTATTTGGTATTTCAATGTTATATCCTCTCGAGTTAGAAGGAAAGCACCACACTCTGAGTTTCAATTGAGAGGCCTTTATTGCCAGCAACCGAGAGGGGTCTCACGCTCAAAAATCTCTTGGCCCTGACTAGGGGGATGTGATTTCTTTTTACACCCATTCTAGGGGAAAGGGGAGGGGGATTCTAGCTGAAGTGGAATTTTACAGAAGCAGAACAAGCAGGTTGGAAGAGGAAAGCTTGTAACCAGGAGGTAGGAGCGTTCCCATAATTGTTGGTTACCAAGTGGGGGTATTCACAATAGCTGGCGGACTGGACAAGCAGGATGTAGTTACAGTGGTTACAAGGTGCTGGGTACAGTGTGACCCAGTGTGCGCCCGAAGGAGAAATGGCGGGGAGGGAGAGACTAAGATGGGGTTTGTCAAGCTCACATCTAAGATGGAGTCTGTTAGGCTCACATCATTCCCACTTGTGTTTTTGGGGAGTCAAAGTGTTGACTCTATCATAGTGAAAGACAGAGGATTATACTGAGTTCTGAGACACATTAGTTTGACAGAAGTTATGCGCTGTCTTATGAAATTAAGGAGTCAGTTCAGTATGCATGGTTCAAAGATTAAGCCTAATAGGAGGAGAAGGGGACCTCCTAATCCAGTTATTAGAGTGGTTAACCATGGATTCCAGTTAAACATGCTTTGGTACCAGGGAGTATTATTTTCTCGATCCTGCTGGTGTTTATCTAGGTTTTCTCTGACTTTCTGGAGAGTGTCTTTAATGACACCTGTTTTATTTACCTCCCAGTTGGGTAGTGGAATGGAGTTGGCTAAGGCCAGTCTTGAAAGAACCAGGAAGGAAGATTCTTGAGTCTGGGAGGATCTACCATCTATTTTGATCTTTGTTGGCCTGGAGGTTTGTTGCTTGCTTTTCTTTCTCTGGGGAGTAGACAGGGCAGTCTGGCAGGCTGGGAGGTGGGAAGGAGACGGCTGGCAGTAGAGTTAATGGGGTAAACCGGGAGTGTAGCAGTTTTGCCGGCTGTAGAATTTGCCTTTTCGTTTCCCCAGGCAATAGCCGTGTTTTCTTTCTGGTGTCCCTTAAAATGGATTACAGCCACCTGGCAGAAGACATACAGCATCTAGTAGAGCCAGGATTTCTTCCTTGTTTTTGACAGTTTTTCCAGCCAACGTCAGTAGCCCTCTCGGTAGATGGCACCATGGACATGTATGGTAGCAAAGGTGTATTGGCTGTCAGTGTAGATGTTGATATGCTTGTTCTTTCGCCATCTGAGGGCTTGGGTGAGGGCTATTTCTAAAAGCTGAGTAATATTTATTCCAGCAAATCCTTTATGTTTTTGTAACTTTTTCCAGATGTCTGGAGCTGCCTGGGCCACAAATGACAAATTAACAGCATGGCTATCTTCGGGGGCTGCCAGGTCAAATGGGGTGTAAACTCGGAATGCTTCCTGGAGGCATTCCAAGAATGCTCCAGGAGATTTATCAGTCCCCTGGACAATCTCGGTAGTTTCACACAAATTCATGGGCTTCCGTGGGGCCCCTTTAATACCTGTGAGAAGATACTGGTGGAAGTTGTTCAGAGCCCCCCTCCCAGCTGAGTTATTGGGGTCCCAGTCAGGCCGGGTGGAGAGAAAGATTTCCTCTAAGACATCTTGGGCCTCGTCCTCTGGCCTGTTTAATGAGGCCAACAAGGAGTTTTTGGCCTCCCTTCTAATTCGGTCCCTATCCGCAGCCGTAAAAAGGGTCAGGAGAAGCTGCTGACAATTATCCCAGGTGGACCGGTGAGTCCAGAGTATGGACTCAACCAGTGAGGTTAAAACCTGAGGTTTCTCAGAAAAGGGTGGGTTCTCAGCCTTCCAGTTATACAGGTCAGAAGTAGAAAAGGGAACATAGACCAGAAATGGGGCTGAGCGTTCACTGCCTGACGGGGTGATGGGTCCCTTAAGGGGAGAAGTGGGGCAGCGGCCTCCGGCCGAGGCCGTAGTCGGGAAGCGACAGGTGGGGAGGCAACAGGAGACGAGGAGGACGAGACAGAGGGGGACCCTAGGGGATCAGGAGAATCGTAGGGTGGGGGTAAGGGGTGAAGAGGGTTCTCCTCCTCCTCAGAAGGGGGCAGAAGAGGAGGAGCAGAGGGAGCAGGGGGTCAGGGCAAAGGAAAGGTTCGGCTCAGAAGGACCTTGGATGAAGGGCTGTGAACGCCACAAGATCGGAGCCAAGGGGGAGGGTTCTGGACTAAGTCCAGCCACCTACATTTGATCAACGTAGGGAAATTGATCAGGGTGTCCGGGCGTTCCGGTAACGACCTGCCAAACAGCTCAGACCGTCAGGGGATCTAAGGACCCCGACGGTGGCCATCCGGTTCCAAATTTTGGCCATTTCACTTCACAGAGTCCGGAGTCTACCGTTTGTAAGGCAAACTCCGTAGTTATCCGAAAAACCTGAGGAGAAATTTTTAAACATACACTGAAGAGGAGTGGAGGGATGAGTCTCCTGAAGGAGAAATGGTGGGGAGGGAGAGGCTAAGATGGAGTTTGTCAGGCTCACATCTATGGAGTCTGTAATGCTCACATCATTAATGCGCCTTTATAAATTACTAATCACTTTCTTCATGACGTATGTTAAAATGGCTTATGTCACCTGACGTAATCCTTACAGAGGAAAATAAAAAGCCATGACTGTGCCTGACTTTTTTCCTATATTAAGAGGCTTAAAATGACCTCGAAGCGGCAAAAGAAATGAGCAGAACTGCACTCCACATTAAAAATGAGCAGGTTCCACAGGTTCACTTTACTCTTCCTCACACATGGCACTTACATGTTGCATACTGTCTGCTCCATGGCATGCACAGACATGCCAAATCCCGGAAGGGGCCTGAGGAACGTCTCTGGAAAGCGCGCCCGGAGGGCGTGGAGGGTCCTGTCTCTCCGCCAGGGACCAGGGCGTGGACACTCGCTGGTCCAGTCATGAGAAACTCAGCATCCTCCAGACAGGAGGCGCCTCTTTCCCAGAAGCGGCGGCTCCGGAGGGATCTGACTAAACCCTGGGTGGCCGGCCCGGAGGGCGCGGTTGATCCTGGGGCCCCGAGGTGGTGGGCGAGGAGTAATCCGCCCGCCGGGACCGACCCGCAGAGTCTAGGGAGCCGAAACCCGGGGGCGGCGCTCCAGGGTGCTGAGGAGACCGGAAAGGTGGCCAGGACCTTCCGGTCCCCTCGGCCCGCCACCCGCCCAGTACCCTCGCAGCCCTAAAGCCTGGCGGACACGGAGCGCACGCGGCCTTTGCCTCGGCCAGGACATGGAGGCGAGAAGACAGCTGCTTGACTACAAGGCTTGACCACTCCGCGACCCACGACCGCCGAATAGGCGAGCAAACGGCCTGCCCCGGCGGCGCGCCCCAGTCTCCGGGTCCAGCGGATACGCCACGCACGCAGCCCCGCCCAGCGCCGCTCGCGGTAGGGGCAGAACCGTTGAGCTGGCTCGAGCGGATTCGCTCAGCTTGGCCAGGGGCGGGGCAGGTCCGTCCCTCCAGGACCAGCCCCACCCCCGTCGCCGCGCCCCAGGCCCTCAAGGAAATAGGGACCCGGCCTGGAGTCTTGTGTAGCGGGAGGGGGAGCTAGGAAGAGGCTGAGGGCAGAATCCAGGAGGGCCTGGCTGCGGGGGAATGAAGCCTCCGCCTTCTCGGGCCGAAGCCTTTAAATACGGGCTCAGGCCCTGGACTCACGGTGCAGCGCGTGGCAGCCTGAGGGAGAGGCGTGCACCGAGAGGGAGCACAGGCAGAGCCGGGCGCGGGTGGAGAAGCTGCGGCAGCGCGGCCCGTAGGAAGGTCCTGTCCGAACGATCGGGATAGGAGCGGTCCCCGCGCTTGCTGCTGGTAAGTGGGTGAGCGCCGCTGCTGGGTTGGCCCCGCCGCCGGGACGGGATGCTCCCGGGTGTGCGCTCTGCTCCCAGTCGCTCGCTGCGCTCGGCCCCGGGCTTCCAGTCTCACGACCTGCGTCTTTTTGAGGCTCTGGGCGGGAACCGCATTTTGGAACTGCTGTCCTTGGGACGGGGTAGCCTGGGCTTCTTATTCAAGACTCGTGAGTCTTCCAGCTCCTTCTCTTTCTGCTTCTACCCACTTTCTGACTTGGATGAGATTTCCCTGCAGCCTCCAAAGCCGAACGCCCACCACAGGAAGCGGTTCTCTCGTTGGGGACCTCATTTTGGCCGCAGAGTCGTAGTCTTTTGTGTTTATGAGTATGCTCACCTGAGGGGCTACTGCTTTTCTCAGGCCGCCTCTCTTAAGAAACCAAATAGAAACAAAGCCAGAAAGCCCTTTTGAGAGCACAATCCTAAGACTATCGTGGTATCCGTCTGGGATGTGCTGGAATCCATTCTTGGCCCCCACACCTTAGAATTGCTGTTTGATGTCGGGGAAGGCCTTTCTTGGGTGCCTCAGGAGACCATGTTTTTGTGAGATCTTGAAAAAAATTATAAGTCCTATAAATATTTGGGAAGATAACTTAGTAGGGTTGGGAATTCTAGTATAGAGAAAAGAGGGGTTTGCTGGTAGGAATCTGTTCATGGGCATACAGAGACCTCAGAGACACAGTGAGCCTTTGAGTTTCTTCAAATCCCCTAAGAAATGGAGAACAGTAGTCTTTCTTCAGGGGGGTTCTGGAAATGAAAGAGCTGACTGTCTGCTCTGAGATGTGCTTGTTAGTGGCCAGGATCCAGTTTAAGGTAAGGGGTAGACAACCCTGATTGAAAGGATTTCATTTCTTCTCCCGTTGCTGTACTCCTTTTTCTAACAAAATCTATAACTGGATAAGCATAATCCATCTTCCTTCCTGTTTACTTCCACAGCTTTACATGATAACCCTTAGATATAAAGTTTATACCGGCTTTCTTACTGATTAAATATTTTTCTCTGGTCAGGCATCTTTTACTGTTTAATTTCTGGAAATGATTAAAATGATGTGTGAAACTGATGTATCCAACTATAATGCCCATTGTTAGCTCCTGGGTACCTATGCAAAGTATGCTGTAGAGAGCTGGGTCTAGAAGAATTGTATTCTGTTTAGACTGTAGTAGGGCATATATTATTTGTTAGTGACCCTTCTGGGTTGGAATGTTTATTTGAATTTATGACATTTTACATGAAGAGTAGTTTCAGAATGGTTTGGTTTGTTGTGACTCTCCCAACATACAGAAGTAAGAACTCATTTCAAAATAACCCATTTAACAAGGAAACACTCCCATGTCTCTGACAGAACAATAGAGGGCCAGAGGGTACATGAAAGTAGAAATAGAAAATGGAATTGGAAGACATCTGTGTCATGCAAAGTGTATCACTAACACTATGTCAAACTCCATGTTAAAGTTTATTGAAGATTTTATTGAAACTTCCAAGTGACCATTTAACTGGACTTGCACAGATTGTACATCAGCTTCTTCAGTAATTTTCCCATTGTCATCTATAAGCCGTATTTCATGGGAAATAGCAAGGCAAGAATACCCAAAATAAAGCTTATGTAAAACACATCCAATTCTATAATGCAGGTCCACCTACCATCAGTAGACTACCCGAGCTGATGTATGTAAAGCAAGTTGAAATGTGGTCTTATAATCAAGGCAGTTAAGAAGTAACTGGGGGGCCAGGTGCAGTGGCTCACACCTGTAATCCCAGCATTTTGGGAGGCTGAGGCAGGCAGATCACCTGAGGTCGGGAGTTTGAGACTAGCCTGACCAACATGGAGAAAGCCGGTCTCTACTGAAAGTACAAAATTAGCCAAACGTGATGGCGCATACCTGTAATCCCAGCTACTCGGGAGGCTGAGGCAGGAGAGTCGCTTGAACCCAGGAGGCAGAGGTTGCAGTGAGCCAAGATCAAGCCATTGCACTCCAGCCTGGGAGTGCAAGAGCCAAAACTCCATGTTAAAAAAAAAAAAAAAGGGTAGTAACTCTGGGGAAACATGCTAACTTAAGAAAATAACTTGGCCAGGTATGATGACTCATGCCTGTAATCCCAGCACTTTGAGAGGCGGAGGCAGGTGGATCACTTGAGGTCAGGAGTTTGAGACCATCCTGGCCAACTTGGTGAAACCCTGTCTCTACCAAAAAATACAAAAATTAGCTGGGAATGGTGGCGGGTGCCTGTAGTCCTAGCTACTTGGGAGGCTGAGGTGGAAGAATCGCTTGAACCTGGGAGGTGGAGGCTGCAGTGAGCCCAGATTTTGCCACTACACTTCAGCTTGGGCAACAGAGTGAGACCTTGTGTCAAAAAAAAAAAAAAAAAAGAACTTGATAGTATTCTGGTCAATTATTGCAAAAATACTATGATCAGCAATCTGAACTAAAGCTATTTACACAGAAGTCTTCATCTGAAAAAGAGAGACCCTTGTGGAGAGTTACTCATTCATTCAATTAGTAATCATTGAGAGGCTGCTGTTACTAGGAGTCAAGGATACAGCAGGGAGCAGCAGCAAATAAGGACTGTTAGCCTGGCTGTGCCTTATTGAACTATGAACTCCTTAAGCCCAGGAGCTGCAACAAGTAGACATTGATTCTACATTTAATATATGTGTTAGCAGAATCTGTCCTGGTTGAGATTGAAGGTAAAGGCTGCCCTAATAACATTTTGGCTATGAACTAATAATATTTTGGCTATTTTAAGTGGTAACTCTAAAAGATCCTTTGGTCCAACATTACTTTGAGATTCTACTTTTTAGGTATTCTAAATATACTGGATTTAATTAAGTGAAAAAAGCCAGGTGTTAATAGTATATATGGTATTCTATGGAATTTAGAAAGACAAGATTATTAGAATATATATGTGTTTACCCTTGTAACTGGGGAAATATACAAGAAAGCAAGGGTTGCTTTTGTGGAAGCAAAGTAGGGGATAGCAAAGTAGATACAGAAGGGGTTGGAGTGAGATTTCTCATGTTTATCTTGTTACAACAGATTTAATTTTTGAACCATATGAACTGAACATATTATCTACTCAGAATGAACTTTTTTTTTTTTAGATGGAGTTTTGCTCTTGTTGCCCAGGCTGGAGTGCAATGATGTGATCTCGGCTCACTGCAACCTCTGCCTCCTAGGTTCAAGCGATTCTCCTGCCTTAGCCTCCCGAGTAGCCGGGATTACAGGCATGCACCACTATGCCTGGTTAATTTTGTATTTTTAGTAGAGATGGGGTTTTGCCATGTTGGTCAGGCTGGTCTCAAACTCCTGATCTCAGGTGATCGACCCACCTCGGCCTCACAAAGTGCTGGGATTACAGGCATGAGCCACTAAGCCTGGCCAGAATAAATAATTTTTAAAAATTTATTTCATATGGTTAAGAATACTGCTTTATTTAACTGAATCATATGATTCAAAATTCTGTCCATTTTTACTATTTTACCAAAATTCTATTTCTTTCTTTTTTTTTGAGAGAGAGAGAGAGTCTTGCTCTGTCACCAGGCTGGAGTACAGTGGTGTGATCTCAGCTCACTGCAACCTCTGCCTCCTGGGTTCGAGCAGTTCTCCTGCCTCAGCCTCCCAAGTAGCTGGGACTACAGGCGCATGCCACCACGCTCAGCTAATTTTTGTATTTTTAGTAGAGATGGGGTTTTAGTATGTTGGCCAGGATGGTCTCAATCTCTGGACCTCGTGATCCGCCCACCTTGGCCTCCCAAAGTGCTGGGATTACAGGCGTGAGCCACCTCGCCTGGCCAAAATTCTATTTATTTTAATAGTTTTTTAAAAGTCATGAGGGGCCTGGCACGGTGGCTCATGCCTGTAATCCTAGCACTTTGGGAGGCTGAAGCTGGCAGACTGCTTGAGTTCAGGGGTTTGAGACCAGCCTAGGCAGCATGGCAAAGCCCTGTCTCTACTGAAAATACAAAAATTAGCCCGGTGTGGTGGTGTGTAGCACCTGTTGTCACAGCTACTTGGCTGGCTGAGGCACGATAATCACTTGAACCTAGGAGGCAGAGGCTGCAATAAGCTGAGATGGTGCCACTGCACTCCAGCCTGGGTGACAAAAGTGAGATCCTGTCTCAAAAAGAATAAATAAATAAAAATAAAAGTCATGAGGGATCAGACTCCATGAGTTGATATCTGCAGCACTAAAAAATCAATATATAAGCCAGATTAGTAGTTTATTAACACAGGCTACAAACAGTCCAGAGTACTTACATGGATGAGTCAGCTCATTTTCTTATAGTAGGAAAATCTGTCCAGAGAACCAAATGAAAAGTTAGAACATTGTTTAATACAGACTCAAACCAAAAGGAATTGGAAAATCTTAATTATATGCTTTGTCTTTTTTCATAATAGGAATATTCTTGCCAGGCATCCAAATTAGGCCAGCCTTCCAGAATGTGTTCTCTGATTCATACAGGAGTATACTAACAAATTCTTAAACTCTCTGATTACCATTTTCCTTCTCTTTGCAATCTGTGACTGGGTTAGATTAGATGATATCTGAGGTCTTGGCAAAGCAAAATCATTTCTTTGCTTCTAAGAATATTACCAGTTTGATAGTTTTCATTATAACAGATAAATGGGCATACTTATGTATAAATCAGTTCCTTGTAATTTTGATTAGTGTGAATCAGTTTACCTAAAGCTTTTGAAAACTATCAAAATCTGTGTAACCCACTTTTCTGCTAGCATTGGGAAGAAAAAAATCTGTGTAACAGCTTTGATAATTACAGAAATTACATTTTCTTTAACCATCTTATGGTTTCTGATTAAAGTTGAAATGGAGTTTAAGATCATTGCCTAGTACCTAAAAATAAACTTCAAAAGCCAAATTTGTTTGTAGGGCATATAATCTCAGAGGCCAATTCTGGACTGTGGAACTAATCTTATTCTGTATCATCATAATCTAAACCTGTTATAAACTCCATCTTTGGCTGGGTATGGTGGCTCATGTCTGTAATCCCAGCACTTTGGGAGGCTAAGGCAGGTAGATCACTTGAGGTCAAGAGTTTGAGACCAGCCTGGCCAGCATGGTGAAACCACATCTCTACTAAAAATACAAAAAAAAAAAAAAAAAAAAAATTAGCAGGGTGTGGTGGCTCATGCCTGTAGTCCCAGCTACTTGGGAGGCTAAGGCAGGAGAATGGCTTGAACCTAGGAGGTGGAGGTTGCAGTGAGCCAAGATCGCACATTGCACTCCAACCTGGGTGACAGAGCAAGACTTTGTCTCAAAAAACAAAACAAAAAAAACTTCATCTTTGTACACTAGCATTTATTTAAGCAAGAATTGTATAAGTATGTTCATCCTGGAATTTTCAGCAATCAAAGTTGTCCTAGTGTATTATAGGCCTAAGAAAGGTTTTACTTTTTTTACTTTCTAAATATTAGGTCATTATAATCTTTGTGGCTCCCCTTCAGTAATATCAGTTACTGTAGTTTTTTTCCATATGTTCTATGCTAGTGTAGCTGAGAACAGGCTAGGTCATCCAGTTGGAATGTTGTATTTTATATCTCTATTCTCATATTTCCTCAGAGTGAATGTAGGAAATCTTTCCAGATATCTGTGATCTTGACAGTTTTTAGAAAGTGTAATGAATGTACAATATGATTTCTTCAAATTTTCTGTTTTCAATATTAGAACAGTCTTACTGTTTTCCTTCTAGTACAATCATGTTTGAAATTAAGAAGATCTGTTGCATCGGTGCAGGCTATGTTGGAGGACCCACATGTAGTGTCATTGCTCATATGTGTCCTGAAATCAGGGTAACGGTCGTTGATGTCAATGAATCAAGAATCAATGCATGGAATTCTCCTACACTTCCTATTTATGAGGTAAACATATTAAACAACTCTGTTTTTATGCTCTGTTTTCTGTTTTATTAAATAATTTATATGTACTATCAATGTAAAAATCTATAAGTGCAACTGATAAGAAATTAAATTTTAAAAATCTGGATATAAAACATTATGGACATTGGCCGGGCACAGTGGCTCACGCCTGTAATCCCAGTACTTTGGGAGGCCAAGGCAGGTGGATCACGAGGTCAGGAGATGGAGACCATCCTAGCTAACACAATGAAAACCCGTTTCTACTAAAAATAGAAAAAATTAGCCAGGCGTGGTGGCACATGCCTGTAGTTCCTGCTGAAGCAGGAGAATTGCTTGAACTTGGGAGGTGGATGTTGCAGTGAGCCGAGATTGCACCACTGCACTCCAGCCTGGGCAACAGAGCAAGACGCTATCTCAAAAACAAAACAAAACAAAAAACAACAAAAAACATTATGGACATTAAAACACACTACTTTGAGTAATGTGGGGGGGGGGGGGAAATGACCAGAAAGAAGTCTATCAGAATGGTTATGTTAGTGCAATGAGATTATCAGTAATTTTTTCTCTTCCCTGTTTTCTTTTTCTTCTTTCTTTTTTTCTTTTGAGGTGCAGTCTTGCTCTGTCGCCCAGGCTAGAGTACAATGGCACGATCTCAGTTCACAGCAACACCCACTTCCCAGGATCAAGCGATTCTCCTGCCTCAGCCTCCTGAGTAGCTGGGATTAGAGGCACCCACCAACATACCTACCTAATTTTTGTATTTTTAGTAGAGACAGGGTTTTACCATGTTGGCCAGGCTGGTCTTGAACTCCTGAACTCAGTGATCCACCCATCTCAGCCTCCCAAAGTGTTGCGATTACAGGCATGAGCCACCATGCCCAGCCTTTTTCCCTTTTTTCTAATTTTGTCTGTTAGTATCATTGCCATATTATAATAAAGTTAAAAAGTGGTATCCTGTAAAAATAAAATAAACTTTTTATAATATTAATATAAGTTTAATATATTTTTGGATTATTGTACTAACATCAGGCAAACCTTAGATGGATAAATGGCATCTTTCATATTTAGAGTTTGGTGCCACAAATATTTTTAACTGGAATTTCAAAATTTTGTGAATTTAGAAAAATATGCTTCTATTTTACTGAGCTATCTCAGTTCCATTTTTTTTTTTGTTATTTCACTGAAAAATGAGTTCATATTATGCTTTTGAAACTCAACAGGAAAGCATTTGAAAATTTGATGGTAGCATTTGCTAGCCAACATAAATATGCTTATTTTTTTTCCCTGGAAGACTTCGGTTATTTTTTGTTTATGTTTTGAGACAGAGTTTCACTATCGTCACCCGGGCTAGAGTGCAGTGGCACGATCTTGGCTCATTGTAACACCTGCCTTCTGAGTTCAAATGATTCTCCTACCTTAGCCTCCCAAGAAGCTGGAATTACAGGTGCCCACCACTACTCCTGGCTAATTTTTGTATTTTTAGTAGAGACAGGGTTTAGCCATGTTGGCAGGGTGGTCTCAAACTCCTGACCTCAGGTGATCCCCTGCTCCCTGGCCTCCCAAAATGCTGAAATTACAGGTGTGAGCCATTGCGCCCGGCCAAAACTTGTTTATTTATGACTGTTATCAACCATAGACTGTAGTTTCCTGAGGCCTTTAGAAGGAAAGTCTCAATCCAGTTTTATCTCTTAAGTTAGGTCTGCCTGCTATCTATAGGAATATAAGATATGGGAATCTATGAAAAAGCACCCATAGAGTAGAAGTCACTCAACAACATAGATTTACTTATATCTGACTCAGATTTAGCATTGAAATATTAGCTTTGCACAGTGGCAGTATTATAGCCAATGAGGTTTATCCGAGGCGCGATTATTGCTAATTGAAAACTTTTCCCAATACCCCACCGTGATGACTTGCAATACAGTTGGCACTGACAATTTTTGACAATCTCTATGGAGACTGATTTAAAAAAAAAAAAAGGATTGAAATATTGCTGGGCGCAGTGACTCATGCCTGCAATCCTAGCACTTTGGGAGGCCGAGGTGGGCAGATTACCTGAAGTCGGGAGTTCAAGACCAGCCTGGCCAACATGGTGAAACCCCATCTCGACTAAAAATACAAAAAATTAGCTGGGTGCAGTGGTGCACACCTGTAATCCCAGCTATTCTGGAAGCTAGGCAGGCGAATCACTTGAACCCAGGAGGTGGAGGTTGCATTGAGCCGAGATCACGCTACTGCACTCTAGCCTGGGCTACAGAGCAAAACTTCGTCTAAAAAAATAAACAGAGAAATGTAGTTGGGCGGTGGGGCTCACGCCTGTAATACCAGCACTTTGGGAGGCCAAGGCAGGCGGATCATGAGGTCAAGAGATCAAGACCATCCTGGCCAACATAGTGAAACCCCATCTCTACTAAAATATACAAATTGCTGGGCATGGTGGTGCATGTCTGTAGTCCCAGCTACTTGAGAGGCTGAGGCAGGAGAATTGCTTGATCCCAGGAGGCGGAGGTTGTAGTGAGCTGAGATCCAGCCACTGCACTCCAGCTTGGTGCCTGGCAGCAGAGCAAGACTGTCTCAAAAAAAAAAGAGAAATGTTACTAATATATTTGGTTTAGGGTAATTTTTTTTTGATGTTTTGGAAAGATAACTTGATGGAGAGTTTTATAATGCCAATATCCATAAAAGGGTTGCAAGTCATTTGAAACTGCATAAGCCATACTCATATCCAAACATTCAGTAATGAATTCTTTACTTATTCTAGTCTTCACAAATAAGTATAGAATTATTGTACACCAGGTGTGGTGGCATGGGCCTGTTATTGCAGCTACTCAGGAGGCTGAGACAGGAGGATCACTTGAGACTAGGGGTTCAAGTCCAACGTAGGCAACCTAGTGAGACCTCCATCTTCAAATTGAAAAAAAAAAAAAAGAATACAGCTAGGCACAGTGGCTCACACCTGTAATCCCTGCACTTTGGGAGGCCGAGGTGAGCAGATCACCTGAGGTCAGGAGTTCAAGACCAGCCTGGCCAGCATGGCAAAACCTTGTCTTTTCCAAAAATACAAAAATCAGCCGAATGTGGTAGCACACACCTGTAATCCCAGCTACCTGGGAGGCCGAGGTGGGAGAATTGCTTGAACCTGGGAGGCAGAGGTTGTAGTGAGCCGAGATTGCACCACTGCACTGTAGCCTGGGGACAGAGTGAGACTTTGCCTTCAAACAAATGAATAAATAAATAAGAATAATGACACTCATCAGAATGGTTAAAATAATATTGCGACAATATGAAGTGTTGAGCAATTAGAATTTTATGCACTGCTTGGTAAGAATATAAATACATGGCAGAACTGTTTGACAGTATCTACTGAAGCTGAAAATATAGGTCAGGAGCAGTGGCTCACGTCTGTAATCCCAACAGTTTGGGAGGCCAAGCAGGAGGATTGCTTGAGCCCAGGAGTTCAAGCTCAGCCTGGGCAACATAGCAAGACCCCTGTTTCTTCTTTTTTTATTTTTTTTGTTTAAAAAAAGGTGAACTGGCCAAGCTCGGTGGCTCATGCCTGTGAATTCCAGCACTTTGGGAGGCCAAGGTGGGTGGATCACCTGAGGGCAGGAGTTCAAGACCAGCTTGACCAACATGGTGAAACCCTGTCTCTACTAAAAATACATAATTATCTGGGTGTAGTGGCGCATGTCTGTAATCCCAGCTACTTGGGAGGCTGAGGCAGGAGAATCGCTTGAACCCAGGAGGCAGAGGCTGCAGTGAGCCGAAATCGCACCATTGCACTCCAGCTTGGACAACAAGAGCAAAACTCTGTCTCAAAAAGAAAAGAAAAAAAAGGCCAACCTCCGTGGCTCACACCTGTAATCTCAACACTTCTGGAAGCCGAGGCCATCCTGGTCAATATAGTGAAAACTATTCTCTACAAAATATTTAAAAATTAGCTGGGTATTGTGGCACATGCCTGTGGTTCCAGCTACTTGAGGAGGTGAGGCAAGAGAATCACTTGAGCCCAGGAGGTTGAGGCTGCAGTTAGCCCTGTTCACACCACTGCACTTTAGCCTGGGCGACAAAGTGAGATCCTCTCTCTCAAAAAAAAAAAAAAAAATTATTTGTCTGTGACCCAGCAATGCCAAGTATATATCCAGCAGATGCATACATATCTGCACTAAAAGACAGAAGGAACAACCTAAATATTAATCAGCAACAGAATGGATATGAGGCCAGTGCTGTGGCTCATGCCAGTAATCCCAGCACTTTGAGAGGCTGAGGTAGGCGGATCACCTAAGGTCAGGAGTTCAAAACCAGCCTGGCCAACATGGTGAAACCCCATCTTTCCAAAAAAATACAAAAATTAGCCGGTGTGCTGGCACATGCCTGAAGTCCCAGCTACTCAAGAGGCTGAGGCAGTAGAATCACTTGAACCTGGGAGGCGGAGGTTGCAGTGAGCTGAGATTGTACCACTGCACTCCAGCCTAGGTGACAGAGTTAGACTCTATTTCAAAAAAAAAAAAAGAATGGCTAAATGAGTTGTGGTATAATCCTGCAACAAAATACTGTACTGTGTTGAAAATCAACGAAGCTACTCCTACATTTAAGAATATAGTTAAAATCAGCCAGATGCAGTGGCTCACACCCATAATTCCAGCATTTTGGGAAGCCGAGGTGGGCAGATCACAAGGTCAACAGATCAAGACCATCCTGACCAACATGGTGAAACCCTGTCTCAACTAAAAATACAAAAAATTAGCTGGGCGTGGTGGTGCGCACCTGTAGTCCCAGCTACTCGGGAGGTTGAGGCCGGAAAATCTCTTGAAGCTTGGAGGCAGAGGTTGCAGTGAGCCAAGATTGTGCCACTGGACTCCAGCCTGGCAACAGAGCAAGACTCTGTCTTGAAAAAAGAGGGGGAGGGATAGCGTTAGGAGAAAAACCTAATGTAGATGACAGGGTGATGGATGCAGCAAACCACCATAGCATGTGTATACCTGTGTAACAAACCTGCATGTTCTGCACGTGTACCCCAGAACTTAAAGTATAAAAAAAATTTAAAAAGAATATGGTTAAAATCTTACAAAAGGAGTGTTTGCCAGACACAAAGGAGTACATGCTATATAATTCCATTTGCATAAGGTTCAAAAATAGGCAAACTAATCTATGATTATAGAATTCAGCGTGATAGTAA
The DNA here is from genome assembly GCA_963574635.1 of Cheracebus regulus. Lineage (NCBI taxonomy): Eukaryota > Metazoa > Chordata > Mammalia > Primates > Pitheciidae > Cheracebus > Cheracebus regulus. The sequence continues at coordinate 21,066 of CAUYQU010084666.1, read as the reverse complement.
TTTGGAAGTAGTAGTGACTTAGAGAATACAGTGGGCTCTTATTTACTGTTAATGTTCTTCTCTTATTACATAAATTACTGAGAAAATAGTGTAGTAGATTGTTAATATTTAACAGTTAAAACACTTCCTTTTGTGTTGCCATATTTACTGAATAGATATTGCTTTTTAAACTTTGTTCATTAAAAAATATAATTTAATAACTACTTTTTAAAAAAACAAAATGGATAATTTGCTTTGGTTTTTATTTTTCTGGGTAAAATTTTCACTTTACTGAGGATACTTTTACCCTGTGAAAGGATTTGAGTTATTCCATTAAAAGTATTTGTAAATTCTAAATACCAATTATGGTAATTACATAATGAATCTAATAAGAGATAGAACCTATATTATTAACTGCTTTTGTATCAGTTTTGGAGATCTACAAATATCCCACTGATTTTAACAGAATAGTGTAAGTATTCATTTTGAGGTTTTATTATATGTATATGAATTCTGCATTGCTCTGATTTTAGTAACTTTAAACATTAGGAGATTGGCCAGGTGCTGTGGCTCACACCTGTAATCCCAGCACTTTGGGAGACTCAGGCAGGTGAATCACCTGCGGTCAAGAGTTTGAGACAAGCCTGATGAATGTGGTGAAGCTCCATCTCTACTAAAAATACAAAAATTAGCCAGGTGTGGTGTCAAACACCTGTAATCCCAGCCACTCGGGAGGCTGAGGCAGGAGAATCACTTGAACCCAGGAGGCGGAGGTTGTAGTGAGCCGACATCATGCCATTGCACTCCAGCCTGGGCGACAGAGCACGACTCTTTCCCAAAAAAAAAAAAAAAAAAAAAAAAAAATTAGGAGATTATACCTAGGACTGAATTAAATCTTATTCTCTGCAAATCCCATCTCTAAACTTTTCCTTCATTTTTCTAGAATCCAGCCAAAATAACCAAGGAAACCTGTTACTGTGATTGGTGACATCATATTTGTGGTTGTAGTGGTTCACATATTTTGCTTGTCCTGTTATTTTAATCAAACTAATGGAAATTCAAATGTCCGTTTTTCACATCCTCAAATTACTTATGTTAAGAGATCTCAGAACCATTGAAGAAAAGGGAGTGCCTGTGAATGTAATGCCAGACCTATGACCCCTGAAGGAGCTTTCACTTTGCTATAGATATAGTTTTCTAAACATCCATAATATTATGGATAGATATTGTTTGAAGCTTCTCCCCTAAGAGTGAGCTTCAGTGCTTTAGGTCTGTTTTCTTTTTGCTTTTTATTATGGATAATTTCAAGCATGTAATTAAAGATAATAGTACAATGAATTTCCATGTGCCTATCACCTCGTTTCAACTGTTATCTACATGGCCAGTCCCCCTTCCCAACTACCACCATGCTGGTTATTTATAATTTCATCCATAAATACTTTATCATGTATCTCTAAGAGATAATTTTGTTTTTCTTTGAGACAGGGCCTTGCTCTGTTGCCCAGGCTAGAGTGCAGTGGCCCGATCTTGGCTCACTGCAACCTCCGCCTCCTGGGGGGCGCTCAAGTGATCCTCCCACCTCAGACTCCCAAATAGTTGGGACTACAGCACACACCACCATGCTCAGCTATTTAAAAAAATTTTTTTAGTAGAAATAGGGTTTTGCCATGCTGCCCAGTCTGGTAGACCATAATAGTTTAATCCTCACAGTTTCCTCTCCTTTTTTTCTCTCCTATCTGTTGGTTGAAGAAATCAGTTTGTTTATTGGCTAGAAATTTTCACAATCTAGACCGGGCGCAGTGGCTCATGCCTATAATCCCAGCAATTTCGGATGCTGAGATGGGTGGATTGCTTAAGGCCAGGAGTTTGAAAGTAGCCTGGCCGACATGGAGAAACCCCATCTCTACTAAAAATACAAAAATTAGCCAGATATGATGGTATGCACCTGTAATCCCAGCTGCTTGGGAGTAGAAGCACAAGAATTGCTTGAACCTGGAAGGTGGATGTTGCAGTAAGACGAGATGTTGCCACTGCATTCCAGCCAGGGTGACAGAGTAAGACTTTGTCTCAAAAAAAAAAAAAAAAAGAAATGTTTCAGTCTGGGTTTTGCTGGTTGCGTTCCCTTGGAGTTTTTCAACTTGTTCTTTATTTTATGTAAATTGGTAGTTAGATCTACAGGGACAGGTCCAATCAGATTTAGGCTTGATTTTCTTTTTGTAAGAATATTTGTTAAGTGGTTTTATACTCCTCCATATTTTTAACATAAATACATCTCTTGTTAAACTAGGAATTTTTTTTAAATAAAAGGGTTTCTTGTAATAGGATTTAGAAAAATATACATGTATTTAAGTATAAAGAATAAATTGACTTTCACAGCCAGTTGTATGGCCTGAATTATTGGGAGTAAAAAATGTGCAACCATAATGACAATGCAAAGTATATTTGCTTGAAATCACAGAGGACCTTGAATTTTCTGAAAACTGTATTGATACTCAGAGTTAATAGTTAACTCTTATGAGTGAGGCACATGGTAAACAATGACAAAGCATTAAATGAGCTGCTCTTCTGACTGTAGCAAGTTCAATGGCAATTTCCATTTTGCTTTATTTAGTATACTTATGAAGCAGGGTGTGGTGGCCTACTCCTACAATCCCAGCACTTTGGGAGGAGGAGGCGAGAGGATTGCCTGAGCCTGGGAGGTCAAGGCTGCAGTGAGCTGTTATCATGCAACTGCACTCCAGACTGGGGGACAGAGCAAAACCCTGTATCAAAAAATAAAATAACATAGACCAGGTATGGTGGCTTATGCATGTAATCCCAGCACTTTGGGAGGCTGAGGCGGGTGGATCGCCTGAGGTCAGTTTAAGACCAGCCTGGCCAACATAGTGAAACCCCATCTCTACTAAAAATACAAAATTAGCCAGGTGTGATGGCACATGCCTGTAATCCCAGCTACTTGGGAGGCTGAGGCAGGAGAATTGCTTGAACCCGGGAGATGGAAGTTGTAGTGAGCCAAGATCATGCCACTGCACTCCAGCCTGGGTGACAGAGAGACTCTGTCTCAAAAATAAGTGAGTAAAATAAATGGGCTGGGCATGGTGGCTCACTCCTATAATCCCAGCCTTTTGGGAAGCTGAGGCAGGAGGATTGTTTGAGCCCAGGAATTTGGTATCAGCTTGGTCAACACAGTGAAATCCTGAAACCCCATTGCTACCAAAAAAAGATACAAAAATTAGCCAGGCGTGGTGACGCCTGTGGTCCCAGCTACTTGGGAGGCTGAGATGGGAGGATTGTTTGAGCCTAGGAGGCAGAGGCTGCATTGAACTGAGATTGCACCACTGCACTTCAGCCTGAGTGACAGAGACCCTGTCTCTGTTAAAAAAATAAGATGTGCACTTGTGGCCTTTGGTATATGATCCTTAACTTTTCTACAAAGATAATTTGAGAGCAACCTACACCTTTAAATTACCGTATTACTGTCCCCTTTAACAAATGTAATTCTATGATTAGGTTATCTCACATAACTGGCAAGTTATATGTACAATTCCTTTTCTTTTTTCTTTCTAGCCAGGACTAAAAGAAGTGGTAGAATCCTGTCGAGGAAAAAATCTATTTTTTTCTACCAATATTGATGACGCCATCAAAGAAGCTGATCTTGTATTTATTTCTGTAAGTATTTTCCTTTGCTGTGTGAATTTTAATGTATTCTTGTCTATATAAAAGTTTTATCATATTTTAATAGTAAATCCATTGGTATTAAGCCTCAACATTGCTTAGTATAGAGTTGTCCAGTTGAATTTTGGTTGTCACTTTGTCTAACAGTTCACAAAACCCCATAATCATCTGGTCAAACATGTCATTTCAAGTGATTGAACAAATAAAGTTCTAATCTGAGATTTAGAACTAGGAAATGCTGGTAACATTGAGAGCACATGTGATGATAGTATATTTCTTATTTATTTCATCATTTCTTGTTTCCAGTGGTTGGCAGAGGTAAGATGAAGAAAATCAGTTTGCAAACTTAGAGGCATCTCCTATCTAAATGAATTTTACATTAATTGTTTATAACTTGGCATATGTTGGTTAGATTATCAGGCTAACCAACAGACACCTTTGCCTCATAATGTGGCCGAACTGTCCTACCTTTATAATGAAAAAAAACATAACCAACACTTGAGATTAAACTATAGTAATTCAATATTTGAACCAAAGCAGCTCACATCTTGCTGTCCTAGTAACCATCTACTCAAATATTCTGTATGTAATGATATAGCTATCACCAGTTGGAAGCTGAGGAGGGTGTTATATGACTTAAGATCTTTACAAGCTGGGCATGATGGCTCATGCTTGTAATCCCAGCACTTTGGGAGGCCAAGGCAGGCAGATTGCTTGAGCCTAGGAGTTTGAGACCAGTGAGGACAATGTGGTGAAATCCTGACTACTTGGGAGACTGAGGTGGGAGGATTGATTGAACCCTGGAGGTTGAGGCTGCAGTGAACCATCATTGCACCTTGCACTTCAGCCTAGGTGACAGAAGGAGACCCTGTCTCAAAAAAAGAAAAAAAAGAAAGAAAGAAAAAGAATTCAGCCTCTTCTTTTTGACCTCCTTAATCACTTCAGAGAAACTGATGCAGCTTCTATGACTTATCTACCCATCCCCTATTTAAACTTGCAGAAAGTTAGAGTAGAGGCATTAAAAAATAAAATATTTTGGAGTAGGTACCTGGAAAAAATGAGTTACTTAGTCTAATTTTTAGGTGATCAGAGCCTGGAATGGTAATAGGAGAATTTTTTGCAAAAAGGACATTTAAAAATAATGTTTTCGAATGCCAGACAGGAATCATTTTGTAGCAGTCAGTTTTCAACTGTTTGATCAGACAGCTTCCCATCTCCAGCCAGTTTCACCCTACATCATGAGCTGCCTTTGCCTTTCTGTACTCTATTACATCTAACTCTTGCCCTAAGCTGTTCCTGGCATATAAACAACTTTTCTCTACTGCTTTTCACACCTCAACTCAATTTTCAAGTTTTGATTTATTTGCACTTGGTTTTTTTTATTTCCCCCATTAGGTTATAATCTTATCAAGAGAAGACAGTGATTATTCCTTTCTGTTAGTTCAAAAATAATTCCTATTCCCTTTAAGTTTTAGACTTTTTAGAGCACTTTCATTTTGTCAGAGCACACTCATGTGTTAGTTTTTAGAGAGCCGGCTATCCTCATTTTTCAATGAGATCATTGAGGCAGGGGCAGCCACACTCCAAGGTTACTGTAATCCAAATCTAAATGCCTAGACTCTGGGCTCATGACTTTTTTTTTTTTCCCTATAGGAAAGTCTTTGTCCATTAGCCAAGTGTGGTGGCTCTGCCTGTAATCCCAATACTTTGGGCGGCTGAGGCGGGCAGATCATTGGAGTTCAAGAGATTGAGACCACCCTGGCCAACATTGTGAAACCCAGTCTAAAAATACAAAAATTAGCTGGGTGTGGTGGCACGCCTATAATCTCAGCTACTCAGGAGGCTGAGTCAGGAGATTCGCTTGAACCTGGGAAGTGGAGTTTGCATTGAGCCAAGATTTCGCCACTGCACTCCAGCCTGGGTGACAGAGTAAGACCCTGTCTCAAAAAAAAAAAAAGTCTTTGTCCACATAGTGTTCTATATCCTGAAGACAATAGATAATGTTTAGCTTTAATGAGCTCAGAAAGCGTTTGTGAATGATACTGTAGATATTTTTAAAGGCTGTCAATATAGGACTGTAAAAATAGAAGAATAAAAAAGGAGGCCAGGTCCAACATGGCTAAACTCCATCTCTACTAAAAATACAAAAATTAGCTGGGCGTTGTGGCATGCGCCTATAGTCCTAGCTACTTGGGAGGCTGAGGCAGGAGAATTGCTTGAACCTGGGAGGCAGAGGTTGCAGTGAGCCAAGATCACTCCACTGCCCTCCAGCCTGGGTGACAAAGTAAGACTCCATCTCAAAAGAAAAAAAAAAGAAGGCTAGGTGCGGCGGCTAACCTCTATAATCCCAGCACTTTGGGAGGCCAAGGTGGATGGATATCTCGAGGTCAGGAGTTCGAGACCAGCCTGCACGATTTATGAAACCCTATCTCTACCAAAAATACAAAAAAATCAGTGGGGCATGGTGGCGCATGCCTATAGTCCCAGCTACTTGGGAGGCTGAGGCAGGAGAATCGCTTGAACCCGGCAGGTGGAGGTTGCAGTGAGTTGAGATTGTGCCAGTGCACTCCAGCCTGGGCAACGGAGCAAGACTCATCTCAAAAAAAACAAAAAACAAAAAACAAAACAAGCAAAAAAGAAAGGCGTTTTAAAGCTCATTTTTAAGGATTATAGTAATATATACAATAAAGGGAATAAGAGAAGGCTTATGTTTCATTACAGATTGTGAAATCCTTTAGGATAACTGACTCATTCATTTGTATATTTTTAGGGCTTGACTGGAATCTGCCTGCCCTGGTTATCTGGCACACAGATAGTAGCTTCCCAACAAAAATTTATTGAATGAATTCCCTAGATGCCTCAAGCTATTTCTTCTGATGATTATATTTATAAAATGTATTATTTCTGTGACTCTAATGGAGGATTAAATTAAGGCTACTGATGATTGTTAACTCTGCACTTGAATCAATAGTTCAGGGTATACCTCGAAATCACTATTTCACAGGTACTCTGTTATTTACCCCATATACTTTCATCAGGTGAATACTCCAACAAAAACCTATGGAATGGGGAAAGGCCGGGCAGCAGATCTGAAGTATATTGAAGCTTGTGCTAGACGCATTGTGCAAAACTCAAATGGGTACAAAATTGTCACTGAGAAAAGCACGGTTCCAGTGCGGGCAGCAGAAAGTATTCGTCGCATATTTGATGCAAACACAAAACCCAACTTGAATTTACAGGTATGAAAAATGAAGCATTAAATTCTGGTTATTCTTATGTAAATACTGATGTGTTAAAGTTGCCCATAATTAATTCTAGCTTAAAACTTTCTAGTCACCTGAGGTCAGGAGTTTGAGACCAGACTGACCAATCTGATGAAACCCCATCTCTACTAAAAATACAAAAATTAGCTGGGTGGGGTGGCACGTGCCTGTAGTCCCAGCTACTCAGGAGGCTCAGGCAGGAGAATCACTTCAACCTGGGAGGCGGAGGTTGCAGTGAGCCGAGATTGCACCATTGCATTCAAGCCTGGGCAACAAAAGCGAGACTTCATCTCAAACAAAACAAAACAAAACAAAAAAACCTTTCCTTTGCATTGGGATTCTAGGTGCTGTCCAACCCTGAGTTTCTGGCAGAGGGAACGGCCATCAAGGACCTAAAGAACCCAGACAGAGTACTGATTGGAGGGGATGAAACACCAGAGGGCCAGAGAGCTGTGCAGGCCCTTTGTGCTGTATATGAGCACTGGGTTCCCAGAGAAAAGATCCTCACCACTAATACTTGGTCTTCAGAGCTTTCCAAACTGGTTAGTATATAGCATTCAACTCTCCATTCAGTTAAAGCCAAGCATTTATTTATTTTAAGCCTGATAAGCTGCACAGATACTTTTCAAATAGTAGTTAGAGGTTATGCTTGCACATTCAAATTATGAAATAATTTTCACAAGGGGGATCAAATATCAGGGTATAAAATATTCTGAAAAATTCTGAAATCTTACAAAATAGTAATTTGGTTTTTATCACTGTTTCCCTCCCTTTACCCTTTTTCTTAATCATCCGTCCTCTCTAATTTAAAACATTTTCCCTTACATCCATTGTCTCCTCAAATTGAGCCCATGAGTATCTTATATATCTCCCTCAGTAATCTGCATCAACTCAATTAAATATAAAATAGATGTATAAGATTGCTCTTTTAGCTTATCTTACTCTTCTCTATTTTTTTTTTTGAGGCGGCAAATGCTTTTCTTGCCCAGAGAATAAGCAGCATTAACTCCATAAGTGCTCTGTGTGAAGCAACAGGAGCTGATGTAGAAGAGGTAGCAACCGCCATTGGAATGGACCAGAGAATTGGAAACAAGTTTCTAAAAGCCAGTGTCGGTAAATTAAAAATGTTTTCTAATAAAAAGAGCTACTATTTACTGAAAACATATTATTTGCCAGGTTCAGTACCAGCACTTTATATATCTCATTTATTCCTTATAACCTATTAGGAAGGTGCTGTTATTTTCTTTTTAGAGATGATTCAGACTCAGGGAAATTTATGCAACTTGCTCAAGTCATGCAACTAATGAGTAACCAGATGTTTCTAACACCAAAGCCATATTATTCCTTACAGCATATTGGATTGCACTAGAGGAAGGGTGGGGAAACTATGGCCCATGGGTCAAATCCAGCCCACAGCTTGTTTTTGTAAATAAATTTTATTGGAACACAGCCATGACCATTAGATTACATATTGTCTATGGCTGCTTTTGAGCTACAATGGCAGAGTTTAATAGTCTCAACAGAAACTGAATGGCCCACAAAGGCTGAAATATTTACTGTCTGGCCCTTTACCATGAAAGTTTGCTGACTCAGGCCAAGCACAGAAGTTCATGCCAGTAATCCCAGCACTTTGGGAGGCCAAGGCCAAGGCAAGCGAATTGCTTGAGCCCAGGAGTTTGAGACCAGCCTGGGCAACATGGTGAAGCACCACCTCTACAAAAAAAATACAAAAAATTAGTCAGACATGGTGTTGCACACCTGTAGCCCCAACTACCTGGGAGGCTAAGGTAGGAGGATCACCTGAGCCCAGGAGGTCAAGGCTACAGTGAGCTATGTTTGCACCACTACACTTCAGCCTGGGTGACAGAGGCCCTGTCTCAAAAAAAGAAAAAGTTTGTTGGCCTTGTGTTAAAGTAAAGGATGTGGGGCAGTCATACTAGATGAATGAGAAAAAAATAGGGGATAAAAGGAAACAAAATGTTAAAGGTAGCCATTATGAAACTTTAGTTAGAAAATTATTTGGAAGTTACTTGTGGAGTTGTTAAGTTGCCTGCAAATTTTATACAATTTATAAGCCCATTAATTATCCATCTGAATTTTCCTATTTAAAAATCTTAATATAAGCTTTCTGATTTAGTATAAAGAAACTTGTCACATGATCGAGTTGTCTTGTTCTTACATTAAAATATTGTTCATTTTTTTCTTTCTGCAGGGTTTGGTGGGAGCTGCTTCCAAAAGGATGTCCTGAATTTGGTTTATCTCTGTGAGGCTCTGAATCTGCCAGAAGTTGCTCGTTATTGGCAGCAGGTATTCATCTTTATAGTTGATTTCTGTTTAGCCAAGCATGGTGGTTCACACCTGTAATCACAGCACTTTAGGAAGCCAAGGCAGGAGCATCACTTGAGGCCAGGAATTCAGGACCGGCCTGGGCAACATAGTGAGACCCCATCTCTACAAAAAATTTAAAAATTAGCTAGGTGTGGTGTTGCACACCTGTTGTCTTAGCTACTCGAGAGGCTGAGGTGGAAGGATCACTTGAGCCTAGGAGTTGGAGACTCCAGTGACTTATGATCTCTCCACTGCACTGTAGCCTGGACAACAGAGTAAGACTCTGTCTCCAACATAATAATAACAGTAATTTCTGTTTAGCTTCTCATTAAGCATGTCACTTTTTGTCCATGAAATTTTTTTGATTGAATTTATTTATTCCAGGAACTCAACAGTTAGTATATTGAGTTTGCTTATTTTGTGTTTATTGGATATCTGCATTTTTGATTTATCTTTCCTGCTAATCAGTGGTAATGGAAATTTTTTGCAGTGGTGCCATCGCTATTCACATCACTGACGTCTTGTGCTCAAGCAGTCCTCCCACTTCAAGCTCCCAAATAGCTGGGACTTCAGGAACGCACAACCATGTCAGCCAATTTTTTTTTTTTAATTTTTTTGGTAGAGACAAGGTATCACTAAATTGCCCAGGCTGGTCTCGAATTCCTGGGCTCAGCAGTCCTCCCACCTCTGCCTCCCAAAGTGCTGAGAATATAATCATTAGCCACTGAACCTAGCCTAATTCTTCTCTACCATGAAAGGCATAAAATCAAAATAAAGTAAGAACCTATATTATAATGCTGATTGGGCGTGGTGGCTCACACCTGTAATCCCTGCACTTTGGGAGGCTGAGGCAGACAGATCACTTGAGATCAGGAGTTCGAGACTGGCCTAACAAGGCTAAGGCATGAAAATCGCTTGAACCCAGGAGGCGAAGATTGTAGTGAGCCAGGATCATGCCACTGCCCTCCAGCCTGGATGACAGAGCGAGACTTTGTCTCAAAAAAAAAGAACCTATATTGTAATGCTTTTAAGTGGTTTTGTATCTGTTGATATTTGTTTTGGACCTTTCAGACTCACAGAGCCAAAATTAGAAACCCTCCCCAAATTGGAAGCCTTGTGAGCTCTGGAAGTAGAGTTGATGTTTATTGAATGCTTACCCTGTAGTGGGTACTTTTTTGGGCACTTGGTATACAGTATCTCATTTAATCCTTCTCACTAAATTATCCTCTTTATTAGATGAGGGAACTGACACAGAGATATTAAGTAATTTGCCCAAATTACTAGTCAGTATATGTGCCTTTCCCAAATATTTTCCCTCTGAGTTTATAATTTTTCAGGTTTCAGCAGTGGATATGGGAGGGAATCTAAAGAAATGCACGTTTCTTTTTTTAAAATTTTTTACTTTTTAGAGACAGGGTCTCACTGTGTTGCCCAGGCTAGTTTTCAACTCCTGGGCTTAAGTGATCCTTCCACCTTAGCCTCCTGAGTATCTGGGACTACAGGCACACCACCCTGCCTAATCAGAAATGTACATTTTTTTTTTTTTTTAGACAGAGTCTCGCTGTGTCACCCAGGCTAGAGTGCAGTAGCTTGATCTCGGCTCACTGCAAGCTCCACCTCCCAGGTTCAAGTAATTCTCCTGCCTCAGCTTCCCAAGTACCTGGGACTACAGGCACGTGCCACCACACCCAACTAATTTTTGTATTTTTAGTAGAGATGGAGTTTCACCATGTTGGCTAGGATGGTCTCGATCTCTTGACCTTGTGATCTGCCCGCCTCGGCCTCCCAAAGTGCTGGGATTATAGGCGTGAGCCACCATGCCGGCCAGAAATGCACATTTTTACGGGAAAATAGATACAGTTAGTGTCATTCCACCCAATCCATCATGATGGCTTTATCTCACTGTTCATTATCTGTGAAAAATGCAGATAAACCCTTGATTTTCCAACACTTTGGGCTAATTGCTTAAGCTCTCAAGGTTTGATTGAGATGGTCCTGGAAGCTTAAAACCTTAAAAAAAGAAGTTTGTTTTGCTGTGCCCACCTGGTCACCAACCTAAATTTAACAGATTAAGTGATCAGAAACTCGTATAGCATTTAGTTAGTGAAAAACCTTGTCAAATGTTTGTGGTGTTATGGCTCATCCAGAGGCAGCTAGAACTCTGCACGTTGTTTGTTCCCTGTCCACTTTCCACTAGAACTTTGGTGAATAGTGGGCACAAGCAAATGAAGGTGTTGATTGCTTATAGCTTGTTTCCACAGAGTTTAGAGACATGGGCTAAGGAGAATATGGTTTCCTATGTGCCTTATTTAGGCTGGTCTCATAGCTGAACCTCAGAAACTTGGGGGCTGGGTGCAGTGGCTCATGCCTGTAATCTCAGCACTTTGGGAGGCTGAGGCGGGCGGATCACGAAGTCAAGAGATTGAGACCATCCTGGCCAATATGGTGAAACCCTGACTCTACTAAAAATATAAAAAATTAGCTGGGCGTGGTGGCGTATGCCTGTAGTTCTAGATCCTCAGGAGGCTGAGGGAGGAGAATCACTTGAACTCGGGAGGCAGAGGTTGCAGTGAGTCTAAATCATGCCACTACACCCTAGCCTGGTGCCACAGTGAGACTCTGTCTCAAAAAACAAACAAACAAAAAAAAACAAAAAAAAACTTGGTTGTGTTCTCCATTTTTTGCATCCATCCCAGACTTATGCATGGAAAATCAAGCCAAATGAAATTTAAAATTTTTAGGAGGCCTTTTTTTTTTCTTTTTTGTTAAGACAGAGTCTGGCTCTGTTGCCCAGACTGGAGTGCAGTGGCACCATCTCAGCTCACTGCCACCTCTGCCTCCTGTGCTCAAGCCATCTCACCTCAGCCTCCCAAGTAGCTGGGACTGCAGGCACACGCCACCATGCCTGGCTAATTTTTGTATTTTTTGTAGAGATAGGGTCTTCCCATGGTGCCCAGGCTGGTCTTGAACTCCTGAGCTCAAGCAATCCACCTACCTCGGCCTCCCAAAGTGCTGGGAATACAGGTTAAGCTACCATAGCTGGCCTTGGATGGTTTTAAGGAAGGGGATGAGTGGTTCTTTTTAAATTATTTTTAAATCCATAGGCACTAGAGTTTGGTTAGTTTTTGCCTCCTGTTAATATGTAAGCACTGTATTTGTACAATAGAACTCACCATAAAACTCTGAGTAATGTGTGTCACAGGCTGTGCCTCTTTTAACTAATCATTGCACAATTGTACATGTAATTTCAGGTCATAGACATGAATGACTACCAGAGGAGGAGGTTTGCTTCCCGGATCATAGATAGTCTGTTTAATACCGTAACTGATAAGAAGATAGCTATTTTGGGGTTTGCATTCAAAAAGGACACTGGTGATACGAGGTATCAGTTTTTAAAAATATTTCAACCCCTTTGAGAGTACGTTAACTCATTTTAATTTTTTGTTTGGTGGATGTGTACATAAAACACATGTATATATATAAATAATAAAAATAACCATATCTTCACCACTCAACCAGCTTAAGAAATAGAATCTTACCTGTATCTTAAACTCCCTGGTATTAGAATATAATGCCATGTAAAGCTTAGCAATACTGATTTTTTTTTTCCTTTAGAGAATCTTCAAGTATATATATTAGCAAATATTTGATGGATGAAGGCGCACACCTCCATATATATGATCCAAAAGTACCTAGGGAACAAATAGTTGTAGATCTTTCTCATCCAGGTGTTTCAGAGGATGACCAAGGTAAGCCTTTGAGTCTCATAAATCATTTTGAGTACAGACCTTAAAACTTTGTTATCATCTGGGAACTTTAGGTTGTTCAGTTTTATCATTTGTATCATTGGTATGCCCTCTTTTAAACCTCATTTCTCTGAAATGAAAGTCTTAGGCATAATGTCATCAACATTGATTTGAAGTGATCAGCTTTGGATTGATTGGTCCAGTGATTTTTGCAACATATTCCACAAAGCCCCAGAGTTCCAAGGAGATGCTTCCAGAGCAGGGTTTGGGGCCTCTCACCGTCATTCTCATTGATACTACAATCAGATGATTCCCAACTCCTCCTGCAGTCCTAATGTTAGAATATCTATAGTACTATCCCCCTTGTGTGTGGTTTTGCTTTCCATGAGTTCAGTTATCTGTGGTCAGTTGCAATCTGAAAGTACTAAATGGAAAATTCCAGAAATAAACAATTCATAAGTTTTAAATTGTATGCTGCTTCATCTTGCCTAAAACATTTATCATGACTGTCCAGCATATCTTCACTTTATATGCTGCTCGCCCATTAGTCTCTTAGTAACTTTTGGCTGTCAGATTAAAAAAAAAACAAGTATGTGTGTAAGTATATATAGTGTTCAGTACTCTCCACAATTGGGGGTCTTAGAACGTATCCCTTTGGATAAGGGGGGAACTACTGTAATGTCAAATAACTCCTTTCTTATTTCTGTTTTTTGTTGTTGTTGTTGTTGCTGTTGTTACAGTGTCCCGGCTTGTGACCATTTCCAAGGATCCATATGAAGCATGTGATGGTGCCCATGCTGTTGTTATTTGCACTGAGTGGGACATGTTTAAGGTAAGGTAACAGAAAATTCTAAAGGTGTTCCACTATCAGCTGGGGTTGAGTATATGTGTTCATTTATGTGTTTTAATTGTTCCTGTGCTATGTCTTTACAGGAATTGGATTATGAACGCATTCATAAAAAAATGCTGAAGCCAGCCTTTATCTTTGATGGACGGCGTGTCCTGGATGGGCTCCACAATGAACTACAGACCATTGGCTTCCAGGTAATCATGATCCTGGACTGGTTTTTTTTTTTTTTTTGGTTTGATCTTTAGTGTTTGATTCAGCAACTGGGGACTATAATCTAGTCAAGTGACATATCAAAAGACCATCATAGCAAGTCAGAATATGTTTAGCTGATTAAGATGATAGCTTCTTTCTAGGGAAATTCTTTTGGGAAACAAAATCAATATCAGAAGTTTATTTCAACAATTAGGATAAGGGCTCATTTGCTTTTTAAACCCATTGTGTAGGTTTTAGAATTTTTCTTTTTCTTTTTTTGGAGATGGAGTCTCGCTCTGTCTTGCAAGACAGTGGCGTAGTCTTGACTCACTGCAATCTCCACCTCCCAGTTTCAAGCAATTCTCTTGCCTCAGATGCCTAAGTAGCTGGGATTACAGGCGCGAGTCACCACGCCCAGTTAATTTTTGTTTTAGTAGAGACGGGGTTTTACTGTGTTGGTTAGGCTGGTCTTGAACACCTGAGCTTGTGATCCACTCGCCTTGGCCTCCCAAAGTGCTGGGATTACAGGTGTGAGCCACTGTGCCCGGCCTAGAATTTTCTTATTTTCTTTAGCAGTAATGTAACTCTGGGGCAATATGTCAGTTCTCTAGGAAGTCCCTGTGGGATTTTTCTGACTACTCTGTTTCCTCCCTAAATTTGTGATCTAAAGATGAAGAAAGAGGTGTTGGTCAATCATCAGGTGTTCATCCTATATCTTCTGAGTACTCTGAATGGTACTTATTCTGTCCCAGTGCTGGGAGGGGTCTGAATGGAACACATGGGAGTTTCAACGGTGCTGGCCCTCTTCTGATTCAAAGTTTGTCAACTGGCCAGATGTCTTGGTTCACACCTGTAATCCTAGCACTTTGGGAGGCTGTGGAGATGGATCGCTTGAGGCCAGGAGTTCAAGACCAGCCTAGCCAACATGGCAAAATTCCGTCTCTAAAAAAAATAACAAAAATTAGCTAGGCGTGGTGGTCTGCGCCTGTAATATCAGCCACTCAGAAGGCTGACGTGGAAGGACTGCTTGAGCCTGGGAAGCAGAGGTTGTAGTAAGGTGAGATCATGCCATTGCATGCCAGCCTGGGTGACCCTGTCTCAAAAAACAAAAAACAGTTTGTCAATTATGGAACATTTGGAAAGCTGACAGAAGTCTCCACCCAGAACAGTGTATTTGTATGTTAACATCTATTTCAGTTCTCCAAGGAGTCCCAAAAGTATTAAAAAGGAGCTACTTTCCATTTCCTCAGAGCAGTGTGTATATGGGGATGGGAGGATGGGGAGGTGGAGTAAGTTAGGGAGAATAAAAAAATATGCCAGGGAGTTGCTGTCAATATAGTGCCTGAGCAGAGCAGAAAAGCAGCAGTATTTGATAGCTTGCTCTGCACCTCTCAGCACCAGCTATATTGGAGAGGTACTAGTAAGGCCTGATCTGCTATTCAAAAATACCTGATCTGGTTCTCTTAACCTCTCACCAACTTGTTGAAGGTCCTTCTTATTTAGAACTCAGTGCCTGTTTCTCATTCATCAGAGATTTGCCTGTGGAAAGAAATGGTATCCTTGTCTGTGAACTCTTCCATCATAGACCTTGGGGACTCTTCTATTTTCACCCCTCCTTAGTGAGTAACAACATGACTGTTTTTCCCAGTTATGACTAAACTCAGGAATGTTATTTTTTTCTTTTTCTTTTTTTTTTGAGACAGAGTCTCGCTCTGTAGCCCAGGCTGGAGTGCGGTTGCACGATCTCGGCTCACTGCAACCTCTGCCTCCTGGGTCCCGATTCAAGCAACTCTCCTACCTCAGCCTCCCAAGTAGCTGAGATTACAGGCATGAGCCACCATGCCCAGCTCATTTTTGAGACGGGGTTTCACCGTGTTGGCCAGTCTGGTCTTGAACTCCTGATCTCATGGATCCTCCTGCCTCAGCCTCCCAAAGTGCTGGGATTATAGGCATGAGCCACTGTGCCCAGCCAGGAATGTTATTTTTAAAAGATTATTTGCAAGGCATAGACACATTTTCTCTCATTCCTGTTTTACTCATCTAAGGGAAAAGATATGTAGAGAAATACATATTTTAAATGATTTTGAGTTATTATAAAAGTTAACTTTCCTAGTAAGGATTAAAAAAACAATTAGGAATGGAATCACTAAATAATGAGAATTTGCAAGTCACAAAGACAACTGGTTAATATAAAGCAGAAGCCCTTGCTTTGTGGTATGAGTCAGAATTAAATATTACTTTTTAATTCAAAAGACTTATGAAAATTAAGTAGTATATTTATCTCTGCCATGGAGGGGAGATAAATTCATGACTATTGAAGTAGTAGTATTTTTAATGGTAAGATGATGATTTTGAATATATGGAATAAATAAAAAATGTAATAGCCAAAACAAAATTATCATTTAATGAAAGCTGGCTTGCTGTATGCTAAGCACTTAACCTAATTTAATACTTGCCACAACCCTTTGAGGTAAGTGGTGGTAACACAATTTACCAAGTGAAGAAGAAAGACGTGGAGAGTTTAGGTAACACAGCAAGTGCCAGTCAAGATTCCAGCTGGGGCCTTTCAGACTCTGAAGCCTGAACTCATAATAATTAAGCTGTTATACACCGGGCATGGTGGCTCACACCTATAATCCCTGCACTTTGGGAGGCCGAGGTGAGTGGATAACCTGAGGTCAGGAGTTCGAGACCAGCCTGGCCAACATGGCAAAACCTCGTCCTTATGAAAAAATACAAAAATTAGCTGAGTGCAGTGGCAGGCACCTGTAATCCCAACTACTTGGGAGGCTGAGGCAGGAGAATCGCTTGAACCAAGAGGAAGAGGTTGCAGTGAGCCGAGATTGCGCCATTGCACTCCAGCCTGGGAGACAGAGCAACAAAGAATTATACTGTTACAAACTGGGCACAGTGGCTCACGCCGGTAATCCCAACACTTTGGGAGGCTGAGGTGGGTGGATCACATGAGGCCAGGAGTTCAAGATGAACAAGCCTGGCCAACATGGCAAAACCCCATCTCTACTAAAAATACAAAAATTAGCCAGGGGTGGTGGTGCACATCTGTAATCCCAGCTACTCAGGAGGCAGAAACAGAAGAATTGCTTGAACTTAGGAGAAGGAGGTTGCAGTAAGCCAAGATCATCCCACTGCACTCCAGCCTGGGCAATAGAGTAAGATTCCATCTCAAAAAGAAAAAAAAAAAGAATTATGCTATTTTTTAGTATAAGGGAAATTGGAATGAGAACAAGGTTTGAGATACAATGTGAACTCACTGGAATCTGGTCTGTTAATTATTTTCATATATGTTTCTAAAGACAGTGGTAGCACATGATTTACTACTTTGAGGGAGTAAGATGTGGGGAGTGGCAGGAATGAGAAAATCCAGATATGAATATTAAAATAAAATGTAGATTAATTCTAGAAACAAAAAATAGGGAAGAAACCAAAGATCTCTCATAGCAACCCAGACAACTTGAGAATCCTTTTTTGATAAAAAAATTCTAGATTCCCCCTGCCCCCATTTCAGTACATTATAAATTCTTACACTTATATAATTATTAATAATTCTCTTAAAAAAAATTTTTTTTCAGATTGAAACAATCGGCAAAAAGGTGTCTTCCAAGAGAATTCCATATGCTCCTTCTGGTGAAATTCCGAAGTTTAGTCTTCAGGATCCACCTAACAAGAAACCTAAAGTGTAGACATTGCCATTTTTATTTGTGATTTTTTTGGTACTTCAGGATAGCAAATATCTATCTTATATTAAATGGTAAATGAACTAAGTGTTTTTAAGGAAACAAAATTATTTTTTTAATAATCAGATTTATACTAGCTATATGGCTATTCGCATATCTGGTAATTATGAATCTAGAATTTTTTTACATATTTTTATAATACTGTTAGCTCAGTTATTGGATGAGTGAAAGATAATCATGTTGGTTTTAATAGTGTCAATTTTTGTAAAATAAAAATTTAACTTCAAACATTTTATAAATTGTCCATAGACAGCACTTTAATATCACATTATAAAGGGAAGGACAGTCTTCATTTTTTCTGGTTGTTGGTTTGCTTGTCATTAAATATGTACTTTTAATCCATGAAAATGCTATGCTAAATAGCCTTTACATGTGTGGTCTGGTTAAAGTTCCTTTGATCCTTTTGTTTTAATGAAATGTGTCACTGATTTTTTAGCTTAAAAAGATGATCACTGTTAATTTACAATCACCCCAAATATGGTTAAAAGGTGGGATTTTTGTTTTGTTTTTTTTGAGGTGGAGTCTCACTCTGTCGCCCAGGCTGCAGTGCAATGGGGCAATCTCGGCTCAATACACCCTCTACCTCCTGGGTTCAAGGAATTCTCCGGCCTCAGTCTCCTGAGTGACTGGGATTACAGGCACCTGCCACCAATGCCCTGCTAATTTTTGTATTTTTAGTAGAGACAGGGTTTCATATTGGCCAGGCTGATCTCAAACTCCTGACCTTGTGATCTACCTGCCTAAGCCTCCCAAAGTGCTGGGATTGCAGGCATGAGCCACCATGCCTGGCCAAAAGGTGTTTTGGGTTTTTTTTAATCGTGAAGAGAAAATTAGTAGTATTGTTTCTTTCTCTCCCCATTATTTCTTGATTTTCCTCACTAATCTTTTTTTAATCCAAGAGACAAAAAGATAAATATTTTTTTAAATGTCCTCTCCCTTTGTCACCCAGGCTAGAGTGCAGCAGCACGATCTCAGCTCACTGCAACATCCACCTCTCTGGTTGAAGCAATTTTCCTGCCTCCACCTTCTGAACAGCTGGGATTACAGGCTCCCGCCACCATGCCTGGCTAATTTTTGAATTTTTAGTAGAGACGGGGTTTCACCATGTTGGTCAGGCTGCTCTTGAACTCTTGACCACAGGTGATCCACCCGCCTCAGCCTCCCCAAAGTGCTGGGGTTACAGGCATGAGCCACCACACCGGGCTGAGCCAAAAATATTTATCTTGGCTCTGCATTTTAATTTCTATTCTTAATTGTAATTTTTTGTTTTTTCTTTAAATAAGGAAACCAATATAATCTCATGTATAAACTTAACTATTTTACAAGTTACGTATAGCATCATTCTAAAATAAGAATTTTTCTTGTTTTCCATCTGCTTTTTTCTTATGTCTCTTGTTGAGTTTTATATTTTCAGTGGTTTTTACTTGTGTTTGATCATTATTAAAGTTTATGAGATGTCCACTTGATGCTTGTGCTCTGCTGAGAATGTACAGATTGCATTAAACAGCCCAGGTCTCATCCTTCAGGAATTTTACAGTTCAGTGAGAAGAGGCAGACAAATATGAAGATGAGGACAGAAGCATCTGTACAGAAAAAATTACATAAATAAAACATTCTCCATCAACAACTAACTGGGTGTAATTTTTGTCAATGCACAAGTAACTGAGTCATGACAGCCTGACATTAGATGGGAAAAAAATGACTCCTCACTTTTGAGAGAAGAGGGTATTACATCATTCTCTCAAATGATGAAACAAAGGGAATCCAGCAAATAAACACTGGCATACTGTAGCCCATGGGTCAAATCTGGCCAGCCACTAGTGAGCTAAGAATGGTTGTTACAGCCGGGAATGGTGGCTCACACCTGTAATCCTAGCACTTTGGGAGGCCAAGGCGGGTGGATCACCTGTGGTCAGGAGTTCAAGACCAGCCTGGCTAACATGGTGAAACTCCATGCCTGCTAAAAATACAAAAAGTAACCGGGCGTGGTGGTGTGCACCTATAGTCCCAGCTTCTTAGGAGGCTGAGACGGGAGAATTGCTTGAACCTGAGAGGTGGAGGTTGCAGTGAGCCAAGCTCACACCACTGCACTCCAGCCTGGGTGACAGAGATTCTTGTCTCAAAAAAAAAAAGTGTGTGGTGTGTGTGTGTGTGTACACATATATTCACAGATCATTATAGCATATATGTAGAATTATCTGCAAAGCTACTATTAAAAAGACAACGAGCAGAGTCCCTGGTCTATATGGCATATGGAGCACACATTTATATCCTCTCTTTTCTGAGGACCCCGTTACATTTACAGATAGCAGGTTGGAGGGCATAACCCAATAAAACAGTAGGAGGAGACCATCTGCTCAAGGGATTTCAAGAAATTTCTGGAAAGCATCAAGTGGGTGGATGTGCATTGACTGAAGAGCTGAGGAAGCTGCTTCACGGAATGCTGGCATGACAGAGGAGTTTAGGAACGGCAGAGGCTTTACCACCAAGGAGGTGGGAGAGACAGGGCCATACACTGGGACTTAACTGTAGGTCTTTAACTTGGAACAGTCAGCCTTCTCATCTCATTCACCCTTAGAGCAGAATGAGCGAGCCCAAGGATTAAAAAACAAAGGCAGTGCAGGGGGATGCTTCTCTAAATAAATTGGGTAGGCTGGGTGTGGTGACTCATGCCTATAATCCCAGCACTTTGGGAGGCTGAGGCGGGCGGATCACAAGGTCAGGAGTTTGAGACCAGCCTGACCAACATGATGAAATCCCATCTCTACTAAAAATAGAAAAATTAGGAGAGAGATCCAAGATGGCCATGTAGCAGCAGCTCAGGATTGTAGCTCCCAGTGAAAGCGCAGAGAGTGAGTGGATGCTGCAATTGCAGACAAATTTTTGATGCCCACAGACTGGGAGATTCCCGGCAAAGGAGCCACATGGGTCGCCAGCGCGACTCTTGGCCGGTGTGGCGCTTCTCGGTGCGGAGTGTACGGGACTGGGTGCCCAAAGGCTCCACTGGTCCCATCCCACAAAGAGAACAGCAATTGGAAGCGCTGAGGACTGAGAGCAAGCACAGCTGAACCCGGGAAGGCCCAGCTCTGTGGGGAAGGGGCGCCCCCCGAAGGAAAACTAAGAAACAGAAAAAACTACATAACCAACAAGCCGGACGTCGACTCAGAGACCCAATCTGAAAGTCGGCAATTACAAAGACGACAGGTGGATAAATCCACAAAAATGGGAAGAAACCAGTGCAAAAAGGCTGAGAACACCCGAAATCAGAATGCCTCTCC
>CAUYQU010084665.1:0-25796 GCA_963574635.1 Cheracebus regulus | reverse complement strand
GTCTGTTGGAGGGAAATAAGGGAGGGACAGTGGGGGGTGGGGAGTTGGGGGGAGATAGCATGGGGAGAAATGCCAGATATAGGTGAAGGGGAGGAAGGCAACAAATCACACTGCCATGTGTGTACCTATACAACAATATTGTATGTTCTTCACATGTACCCCCAAACCTAAAATGCAATAAAAAATAAAATTAAAAAAAAAAAAAGAATTTGTTCCTGCAAATTAATTTTATTCCTTTGATGGTTTCACATTTCCTTGACTTTTTGTGTTCCGTATAGCTGTGCATGGATGTTTGCTCATTTGAGGAAGCAGTTACTTCTTCCAGGCTTTATAGACTGGCTTTGGGAGGAAAGACCTTCACCTGATGTGGGTGCAAGGGCATCAACTGGGCAGAGTGTTCATAGGCACTAGCTCCAGGTGAATGTCAGGCTGTCAGATCTGGGGATACATAGGTGTGCTGGGTGCAGTGGAAGCTCTGGATCAGTGGGTGTACAGCAGAGCCAGGTCTAGTGAGTGCATGGCAGCACTGGTTCCCATGGATGTGCAGGAACACTGGCTTTGGTGGGGTTTCAGTAGTGCTGGGTCTGGTGTGTGCCCAGTGATGCTAGCTGTGAGGAGGTCATAACAGCACCAGCTCTGGTGGATACTAGGCAGTCTCAGCTGGGGGTCATGGTATCTCTGGCTTGGGAGGCTCAGCAATGTGAGCTCTAGGTAACTCTGGCAAGTGGAGCCCACATTGATAAAGATTGCAGGGGTCCTTGCTGAGGAAGGCTGCAGTAGTCTATGGCAGGAATTTGGGCTGCTATGGTCTTCAGTGGCCAGAGATTCTGGGGTCTTCCAGCTTTCTAAATAGCTTTTCTAAAATGTAACTGTTTTCCCTACCCTTTCCTATTTAGTAATCCTTAGGATTGTTTTGGTTTGTCCGTTTGGTTGATTTAATTTTTCTTTTTTTTCCCCACTGGGTTGCTACAGTTTCTTAACTGGGCTTCAGAGGTCTCCCAGAACTATTTTTATTTGTGCGTAGTTACTCAAACATTGTTTTTGTGGGGCACAAGGCCTGAGTGAGTGGTTATGGAAGGAGAAAGGCGGCTCTGAACCTGGACCTTCAGGGCATACAGCAAAAACTGATTTTAATGCCCTCTATTATTTATTTCCATACCTAGTAATCATGGCCACAGATGAGAGAGGAGGTCAAAAGAAGCATCTCTGACATCTGCCATCAACCATAAAACCCCTGGCACTGTCACCATTGCAGAGCTGGGATTAATCCTATGCACACACAGGAGTGGAGTTGGAATTAGTATCCCATTATATTTAATGTCTCATAGGAAGGGAGTCTGAGTTTGTTTCAGGGGCTGGCCATCTCCAACTAGGTCTAGATTTTCTGGGTCTTTGGCTAAGCAGAGATGTGGACAGAGGCTCAGGGACAGCACGTAGGCCAGTCAGTCATTCACTTAATGCTGCAGGTGTCCATCAGCCCTGCTCTGCACAGGGACCCAGGGATATTCCTCAGGTGCTCACATTTTAATGGGAAGACAGGAACTCACTCTAATTTGTTATCAAACAATAAGCAGTGACAGAGGCCATGGAGGATGTGCAGGGGGAGCATGACCAGCTCTGCAGGCCACATGGTACTTTCGGTGGTTCACTCTTTCTAAACTCAAGCCCATACACTGGGCCAAAGTCCAGCATGGGAGATTTTATTCAGGATTGTCAATTTGGCTTAAGAAATACATCTGGCACCTGCTGGATACCTTACCCTGTACCAGTTGCCAGGGGTGGACACATGAGGAAGATATAGCTCTGTCCTCAAGGAGCTCCTCTGAAGCAGAGGAGACAGATTTAAAAATAGATAATCATTATGTAATCTGATGAGTGCAACGATTGGGGTATGTAAAGGGTATTTAGCAAGAGTCGTAACTGAGGTCAGGCGTGGTGGCTCACGCCTGTAATCCCAGCACTTTGGGAGGCAGAGGTGAGTGCATCACTTGAGGTGAGGAATTCAAGGCCAGCCTGTCCAACATGGTGAAACCCCATCTCTATTAAAAATACAAAAATTAGCTGGGTGTGGTGGGTGGGTGCCTGAAATCCCAGCTATGCCGGAGATTGAGACAGGAGAATTACTTGAACCCAGGAGGCAGAGGTCGCTGTGAGCTGAGATCACATCACTGCACTCCAGTCTGGGTAACAGTGAAACTCCATCTCAAAAAAAAAAAAAAAAAAAAGTAGTAACTGAGTATGAGGTAATCATGGACCCTGCATTCATCACATTGAGAAAAAAATATCCCAATATTCCAGGTCAATAATGATGCTTTCTATTTTAAACCTTCAGTTGACTGAACAATTATTATGGACCAAGCACTGTACTAATCTCTTTTCTATTGGCTCATCTCATTCTTACAGAAACCTTATAGGATAAAAAAACAATAAAAAATGACTCAACATTATACGTCATTAGGGAATTGCTAATTAAAACAACAACGAGATACCACTACACACCTATTAGAATGGCCACAATCCAAAACACTGGCAATACCAAATGCTGGCAAGGAAGTGGAGCAATAGGAACTCTGATTTGTGGCTGGTAGGAACACAGGATGGTGCAGCGGCTTTGGAAGAAAATGGGACCATTTCTTATTAAATTAAACAACTCTTGCCATATGATTCGGCAATTGCAGTCCTTGGTATTTACCCAAATGAGTTGAAAATTTATGTCCACAGAGGAACCCACATAAAGATGTTTATAGCAACTTTATCCATAATTGCCAAATCTTGGAATCAACCAAGATGTTCTTCAATAGGTGAATTAATAAATAAACTGTAGTACATCCAGACAATAGAATGTTATTCAATACTAAAAGGAAAAGAGCTATCAAGTCATGAAAAGATGTGGAGGGACCTTAAGTGCCTCTTACTAAGTGAAAAAAGCCAATCTAAAAAGGCTACATACTGTATGATTCCAACTCAATGAAATTCTGGAAAAGGAAAAAATATGGGGATAGCAAAAGGATCAGAGGTTTCCAGGGGTGGAGGTAGGGGAGGAATAAGTTGGAGGAACATGGGAACATGGGGAGTTTTTAGGGCAGTTAAACTATTCTGTATGGTACTGCAATCATGAATACATGTCTTCATACATTTGTCAAACCCCACAGAATGTACAACACGAAGAGTGAATCTTAATGTAAACTGTGGACTCTGGAGGATAGTGATGTGACAATGTAGGCTCATTGGTCACAGCAGATGTCCCCTCTGGTGTGGGATGCTGATCATGGGAAAGGTTCTACGTGTGTTGTGACAGGGAATATATGGGAACCTCTGTACTGTTTGTTTAATTTTAGTCTGAACTTAAATCTGCTCTAAAAAAGTGAGGGCTATTAAAAATAGGAAAATAAGAATGTGACAATCGTTCTTATTTACTGAGGCTCACTAACACCTGGGCAGTGGGTTAAAGGCTTTGGATTCACTTTAGTCCTTGAAATAAACCTTGGAGTCGGGAACTGTGATCATCATTTTCTTATACCAATGGAGCAATCAAGGCTTTCAAGGATTGAGGAAGGAGCTTCCCCTAAGTTCTTACAAGAGGAGCCAGATCCAATCTTCCAACTCAGGTTGTCCTGACTCCAGAATTCAGGCCATTTAACCACTGTGCTAGACTCTTACTCTGAAGTCCAGGCCATCATTCCATTTTGGTACAGGTCCATACAAGACTGGCAGCTCTCTCTTTCTTTCTCTCTCTCTCGTTTTCTTTCTTTCATTCATTTGCTTCTTTGGTCAGCAGTCATTTGGCTCCCTCTCTGCAACAGGCTCTGTTCACTGCATGTTCATTATATGTTCATTTTCACTGTCCTGGGAGATAAGAACCTTGAAATACTTGTTCTACTTCTCCTCACCCTGGCTTCATGAAGAGGATCCGATGTGAACACTGGAATTCCAACCAGTCAGCACAACGACCTACCCTTTACTGAACTATTTGAAAGTGTGGCAGAGTCCCCTTAGTGAAATGACAGTGCCAAAGAATACCAGGAAATTAAAATACATATAAAGTATGAAGCAGTACCTGGCACAGTTTCAATCCAATGAGCCATCAATTCTAAGCAAAGCTGCACATTTGCCTTGGAACCAAGCAGAGTTCTGGGCCTGGAAGCAAGATAGAGAAAATTTTTCCCCTCTGCCCCACAGAAGCCAGGCTTTTGGTCTGCATTAGCCAGATTAAGGCTCTAATTGCCCCTTTATTTTTGTTAGTGAGATGTAGCTAGCTGGCATTATACTTGTAATTATACCTGTAAAATCACTGTACTTGTAGTTGTCTGTGCAGACAATTGAATACATATACCTAAATATTACAGTCAGGAAATGGACTTTTAAGCTTATATTGAGCTCCAATATGCCTTGTTTAAGTTGCAGTTACTTTGAGTGTTCTTTCTTCTTTTTTCTGTATCCTATAGAGTTTGTTTCCCATCACCAATATGCCCAGATTGTGCAAGTTCAAGTCAATTCCATCGCTTCCTAGCTGTGTGACCTGGGGAAAATTACTAAAGCTCTCTGGGCCTCCATTTCCCATCTGTAATGGAGAAAGTAATGACCTTCTTAGAGGATAATAGATGCTTCACAGAGTCTATCTGCAGATTAAATAAGATCCTTCTCTTAGTAACACATAGAAGCATTTTTACTTTCCAAGTGCATTTACTGAGAAGACAAGGGTCCTGGTCCTGGGCTGGTGCAATTGATTTCATGGCATCATTTTAGGGAATGCACCTTAATATGTTACATATTCATATTCATATACATATTCAGATTCTGATATCAGAAAGGATACAATATTGAAAAATTAGTATTGAAAAAAATGTAGTGTATCTCATAATCGAGATACAAAGGGCTGAGGGAATGGAAAACCCTCGTGGCTTTGAGACTGGGGAGTGGTCAGAGGACAGAATGTTAGCCCTGGACTTTGAGGAGCAACTTAGAAATCCACAGGTAAAGAAGGGGCAGTGGATGGGGCGGGGGGCAGCATAAGCCCAGGCTTGGACGGGAGAACTGTCAAGAAACCAAATTGGGGAGGGTGAGTGTGGCGAGAGGGCCTTTGTGTACCTGGAGTTAAACAGGCCCTGGACCCTCAGGAGAGCCCCAGACGTGCCTGGGTTCAGACCCCAGCTCTGCTGCTCACTGGCAAAGCCGAGCTAGCCTTTGCACGTTCTGTGAGCCTCTGTTTCTGTGCAAAACAGCAACAGAAATCACCACTTCCGGTTCTGGTAAGAAGGAAAAAATATGAGAGTGTGCGGGGACAGGTCTGGCACAGAGGAGAGGGAAGGAGCTAGCGTTGGACTCCTTGGCCCATGTTTGCCTCCCACGACCCCCATCTGCTCCCACAAGCAGGAATCTTCAACATCCCAGTACAGGAGGTAGATGTGCCTCCCTAGTAGTAGGAAAGGAGGGGGCAATTTATAGTTTTCCATAGGCCGAACATGAAGACTGGGACCCGGAATGAGGGGAATGGGTGAGCACTGAAGCGGCCTTCTCCTGCAGCCCAGAGCAAGGCGAGGGGCGGAAGGGCCCCAGTTTATGGAAATGGAATACGAGTCAATATTGCTATGCCATTGGATCAATATCCCCATGCCCCTCTTATTCTTCATTTTCTAGGCCTTTGTTCTCCCCTTTCCTGGCCGGTTCTCTGCTTCCTGGGTCCCGGCCCCACACCACCTCCCACCTCGCCTTGCCAAAATCATCAGATATGGCTCATGTGGGCCAGGCAGCCCGCCAGGTCAGTGCTTACACAATTTGTGGCGCCTTCTTAAAGTGTCTGGGAGACTCGCCCCTCCGAGTCTGTGGGCAGAGAGTCATTATGGCTGCCTCTTTCTTCTTGTTTCTTTCAGTACAGTATGAACTGGTATGTTCCTCAGCATTTCCCTCTCCTCATCCCTTAAAACAACAGAAGAATCAAAGGGTGTTCGCTTCAGACCAAAGAGGAATGCGGGCAGCGAAGGAAGCCGATGGCAGGATTCCTCTCTCAGGAGAGGGCTGGTAGAAAGATCCATCCAGGAGAGCTCAGAGGAGGCCCAGCGGTTGGGTTGTAGTCCCCGAAGGAGCTCTGGGCAATGCATTCCTCCTACACCTCTAAGCAAGAGGGTGTCAGCCCAAGTCACAGACTGAGACTGTTTTTCAGACTCACATTTATTCCACCCTTACCTTGGGAAAGTTGTACAACACACTACTTGCCCTTCAAAAACTTACATTCCAGCAACTTCTAAGAATATAGTTTCTGGGCCAGGCCCAGTGGTTCATGTCTATAATCCCAACACTTTAGGAGGCCAAGGTGGGAGGATTGCTTGAGCCTAGGAGTTCGAGACCAGCCTGAGTAACATAGAGAAACCTCATCTCTACTAAAAATCATTTTAAAAAATTAGCCAGGTGTGGTGGTGAACACCTGTAGTCTCAGCTATTCAAGAAGCTGAGGTGGGAGGATTGGTTGAGCTCAGAGGTATGAGGCTGCATTGAACTATGATCACATCACTGCACTCCAAACTGAATAATAGAATGAGACCTGTGTCTAAAACAAAAAGAAAAGAATACGGTTTTCTGAGTTTCACAAATATTTATGTGTGGGGGGAGGCAGGGAGATGGGGAAGGATGTGGGGAGGGGAGGGATTGTTTGGGAAGCTCAGTGCACTCAGGTTTTTCAGGGTTTTGAACATACAATGAACTGAGAAGGCAAAAGAACCAGTCACCATATAGAATTTATAAGATTAGAACATCGTTCTCATTTCTCCATTTTTTTTCCTTTTGAGATGGAGTCTCTCACTGTCACCCAGGTTGGAGTGCAGTGGTGCGATCCCAGCTCACTGCAAACTGTGCCTCCTGGGTTCAAGTGATTCTTTTGCCTCAGCCTCCTGAGTAGCTGGGATTATAGGCACACGCCACCATGCCAAATGACCATGACATGTCCTAGGGAAAGCAATGTCACATCACTTTTCAGGGATCACTGACTATAGTTGATCATACAACTGATGGTGAAACTGGGACACATTTGAGAGTAAAAGTGGGTAATATTAATAACTATGTTGGGACAAAAGTTGTAAACCTGGGTGATGCCAAGCAAACAAGGAGAGAAGATCACCCTCCCTATCTGGCATCCTCATCCAGCTGGCAGAAGGCATAGAGTCCTGCAGGAGCTGGACTAGCCATCCCCAAGCTCATGCACTGATGTCCACACATCATCCTCAGAGGTGAGCTATCACTTACTCCTCACTCAGAACCTGTTTGATCTTTGTTTTCTCATGCAGCAAATCAGAAAGTTGATAATAAGTGTTGGGCACAGGTAGCCAGATTAATGAATGGCAGTCTAAGAATGCATTGCCCCACAAAACAAAGTCTAAAGAGAACATTTAATGCTTAGAAGAGTTCCATTCAGTCCCATAGCTCCTTCTATTTAAAACAATGATTGGACTATCAAGAAAACGTAAAGTTATTTGACAGCCATTTGCAGACTAGCTTCATGGCACTAGAGATTGGGAAGTAAAGATGAATGAGGCATAGTACCTGACTTCAAGGAGCTTATAACCTGGATCAGGAAACAGATGATGAAACAAATAATATTTCATGAATTATGTCTAGTAATAGAAGCATAGACATAGCAATGCAGTGACACAGATGGGCACATGTATTCTGTCTGAATGACTAAGGGCTTCTTGGAGGAGGGGACATCAGAGCTGGGCTTTAAGGTATGGTTAGGCATTCAGGAGACAGAGAATGGCCAGAAAGTCTTCCTGAGCAGAATAAATATCAAGAGCAACAGCACCAGGCTGCTTGGGAAGCAGCTGGGTCCTCAGGGAGGACCCATGATCAGACCAGTGGGAGGGAGTCTCCTCTGTCTGCAGGACCCAGGACATGATCCAGATGGAAGGCATCTTATCCTGTGTCTAAACGTTTAAAAGTTGAGAATGAAGTTAACTGTCAAGTAAATATTTCTACTCAAAGTATATAAAATGTAGACCTATTTTATCAAAAATATGAAGTAACTGAAAAAAGCTAAACAATAAAAAGGATTTTTCCATTATATATTTTCTGAAAAAAATTGTTTCTAAAATATTTAAAATTATTTTTTAAAATTAAAAGGCAAAATGTAAATTATAACTAATGAATATAAAAATGTAACTAGGAATTTTTATTTATTTATTTATTTATTTATTTATTTATTTATTTTGAGATGGAGTCTCACTCTGTTGCCCAGGCTAGAGTGCAGTGCTGTGATCTAGGCTCACCGCAACCTCTGCCTCCTGGATTCAAGTGATTCTCCTGCCTCAGCCTCCCAAGCAGTTGGGACTACAGGCATGCGCCACCATTCCTGGCTAATTTTTGTATTTTTTTAGTAGAAACAGGGTTTCACCATATTGGACAGGCTGGTTTAGAACTCCTGACTTCGTGATCCTCCCGCCTTGACCAACTTGGAATTATTTTTAAGAGCAGAATGTTAAGATATAATTTATTTAATTTTTTGTGTATATATATATATATATATACACACACACACATATATATATATACACATTTTTAAATTTCTGCAATATATCCATAACATAAACTTTACCATTTTAACCACATTTTAATTTTCTTTATATTTGTTTGTTTATTTTGAGCCAGAGTCTCCCAGGCTGGAGTGCAGTGGCACGATCTTGGCTCACTGCAACCTCTGCTTCCTGGGCTCAAGCGATCCTCTTGCCTCAGCCTTCCGAGTAGCTGGGATTACAGGCGCCCGACACGGCACCAGCTAATTTTTGTATTTTTAGTAGAGATGAAGTTCTGCCATGTTGGCCAGGCTGCTCTTGAACTCCTGACCTCAGGTGATCCACCTGCCTCGGCCTCCCAAAATGCTGGGATTATAGGCATGAATCACTTCATCTAGCCCATTTTAACCGTTTTTAAATGTAGTTCAGTGGCGGTAAGTGCATTCACATTGTTGTGCGACCATCACCGCCATTATTTCCAGAACACTTCATCTTACAAAACTGAACCTCTCTACTTATTAAATAATAACACTTCATTCCTCCTTCCCCCCAGCCCCTGGTAACCACCATTCTAATTTCTGTCCTTATAGATTTGACTACTATAATTACCTCATGGAAATGGAATTATGCAGTGCTTGTATTTTTGCAACTGGCTTATTTCACTTAAGATAGTGTCCCAGGATCATCCATATCATAGCATGTGCCAGAACTTTCTTCTTTAAAAAGTTGAATTTTTAAACATTTTAAATATTTTCACATTTAAATATTTTAAGAAACTGCTTCAATATTCACCTAGCTGCTAAAATGGAGTCAGTATCATGCTTCATGCATGTTATATGTAGAACTATATAGCTGCAAATTTAAGTGTAAAACCAGTTGCCTAAGATTGCAGAGTGTCCCTCAGCCTCCACGTGCAACTGTTGCAAACCCCATACCAGTTCATAAATTCATCTTAACCTCTGATTCGGAAAGCAAAGCAAAGTAATAAAATAGAAAACCTGGCCTTTTGGTGTGGAACCATACACTCATACTATCCAAAAGAAAGACTGAGCAAGTTAATTAATTTGTCTTTTCTCTTACCCAAGCCCTCTTGCAGCTGTCATACTCTCTACTCTGAAGCCGTGGCAACCTCAGTGTTGATAAGGGTGCAATGCACAAAGGCTCCCAGCATTTGAACCTGCCTACCTTTTGTTCCAAGGACAGAAGGCAAAAGATGTGGAAAAGGCTTTCCCAGGGGCCTGAGCAGTGTTCGTAATGAAGTGGATGCTGAGGGGTTTGCATCATGCTCTGCATCTGGCCCACAGGGACTGAGACCCCCATGTGATAGTTAATGCATGTGAATTTTTTGGCATACTTTCGACATGTAAGTTTCTATAAAGGGAGGTTAGGGCACAGAGCAGGGCACCCTTGCCTGGGTCTGAGAAAATTACTGATCAGAAGCATCAACTTTTACCTTGAGGCGTTGGTGCAGTGATCCTGCTCTTTAGCTCCATCAGCCACTCTTGGCTGCACCAAATACACTTACAGTCTAAGGAAAGGTAATGTGGCCTTAAGAGAAGTGCTCTAGTGTCTCTCGTACCATGTAATTGCAGTTCATTTCTATGCCAGGTGGGGATAATGAAATGTTTTGAGGATAGGCAGCCTAGAAGTCAGCTAGTTCTTCGTGCTTCCTGAAAATTAGGCAACTTTTGTCCCACTTTTCTTTATTCAGAACCTGTGGAAGTCCAAAGCTTTATCACTAAGGGCTTCATTCTCATCTCTTCCTCATCTTCCTCCATTTCCTTGAGTTTTTACCTCCTTGGATGTTGTCTCTGTTCTACACTCTGTCCTTCTAAGATGAAAATTTTGAGTTTTTTTTTTTTTAAAAAGCACACACAAATAAAAAGTCTGTGCAAAAATAATACAGCAGTAGAATTTATTTAAAACATTCTGTGTGTGCTTACGGAGCAGGGAGAGAATGCAAAACAAGGGTTTATCTCACAGAAAGGCAAGCCACATTAAATACAGCAGCAGGCTTCCCTGCTCTTAAAAGGTCGTTTGGCCACTTTAAGTCCTGAGAGTGTTTCTGTGACTTCTCACACCAGTAAGTCACTGTTGTTCTCAATATTATTGACTTGTACCATTCCTTCCCACTTCTTTCTTCTTTCTTCTCTCATCCCCCCAGCTTCCCACTTCAGAACAACAAGTTCACTCTTTGCCTTATACAGAACAACTTCCCATACCAACACACACCCATGCCTCTGAAACTTTGAGCTAGCTAGTATTTTGACTTTCAACATCTCAACTTCTCACAAACACTTACAAAGATACTTTTCCCAAAGGCTGTTCCCTCCATTAGAAGAATTCTGGTGTCCATGTAAAGAAGATAACATTTTCTGTCTATTCCATTAAGAAAAATGGATGGGGATGTTTTCCTGCCTGAACACTAGTGCCAGGTAAGGCAACAGTCATGTGGCAATGGCTCTGAACTGCAAGCAATGCTGATTGTTATCTGCTGCTACCGCCTTTGAGCTGGAGTGGAACAGGTCAATGTGGGCCAAACAGGAGGCTCTTTGGAGATTTCCCTACTGCTTCAAGCACACAGATTTCCAGTTTAGAAGCTCAAGAGAACGTTGAAAGTGAAATGCATTTAGTTTTTGTTATTTATTTGAGATTACATGACTAGTGGAAAAGAATATCACAAGATAATATAAATAACAAATTACCATGAACCTATCTTTGGCAGGTCCTTCACCTATACAAATGAGGCCAGGTGTTAATTTGATGACTGTCAGAGCTGGAAGGGAGCTAAGGCATTACTAGCCCAATGAACGATGGTCAAACTTACGCGCAACAGCAGAACTCTCTTTTCAGGAAGACTTGAATTCGTATGCCTGATAAAAAAGAAATTTCTAGCCGAAGAAGGGGTTAGTGGCTTGAGATTTTATGTATATGAAATGTGTGTGTGTCGGGGGGAGGTGTATGTGTAGATATGTGTGTGGATATGTATATATGTATGGTATTCTGTGTGCCAAGCTCTGTGGAGCAACACAGAGCAACAAATAAAGGAAGACATGACCTCAGCCTTCACAGAGCAATCAGTCTAGCAATAAAGACCATTTTGCATTTCCTCTACAAGATATGTTAGGGTTTAAAAAACAGTTTTGTTTTTATTTATTTTTATATATTTTTTTGAGATGGAGTTTTACTTTTGTTGCCCAGGCTAGAGTGCAATGACGTGATCTCAGCTCACTGCAACCTCCGCCTCCCAGGTTCAAGCAATTCATTTGTTTCAGCCTCCTGAGTAGTATGGTTTACAGGCACCCACCACTATGTCTGGCTCATTTTTGATATTTTTAGTAGAGAGGGAGTTTCACCATGTTGGCCAGGCTGATCTCGATTTCCTGACCACAGGTGATCCTCCTGCCTCAGCCTTCCAAAGTGCTGGGATTACAGGCATGAGCCACTGCAACTGGCCAAAAAAAAAGTTTGTTTTTAATTGACATGTAATAATTGTAC
The DNA here is from genome assembly GCA_963574635.1 of Cheracebus regulus. Classification (NCBI taxonomy): domain Eukaryota; kingdom Metazoa; phylum Chordata; class Mammalia; order Primates; family Pitheciidae; genus Cheracebus; species Cheracebus regulus. Next base: position 13,800 of record CAUYQU010084665.1, on the reverse strand, counting down.
ATATTTATGGGGTACAGAGTGGTATTTTAATATATACATAATATGTAGTGATTAAACCAGGATAATTAGCATACCCATTATTTCAAACATTTTTCATTTCTTTATGATAGGAACATTCCAAATCCTCTCTCCTGGCTGAGAATATACAACAAATGATTGTTAACTGCAGTCATCCTTCAGTGCTACAGAACACTCAAACTTATTTCTTCTATCCAGCTGTAATTCTCTCTTCAATTTCCAACCTTTCCCTAACCCTACTCTACCCTGTCCAGCCTCTACTAACCACAATTCTACTCTACTTCTACGAGATCAACAATTTTAGCTCCCACATATGAACGAGAACATGTGATGCTAGTCTTCCCATACGTTGCTTATTTCACTTAACGTAATGCGCTCCAGGTTCATCCACGGTGCCGTGAATGACAAGATTGCATTGTTTTTTACGAATGAATAATATTCCATTGTGTATACAGGTCACATTTTCTTTATCCATCCATCAGCTGATGAACACAACAGGTTGACTTTACATCTTGGCTATTGTGAATAGTGCTGCCTTAAACAGGGGAGTGCAGATGTCTCTTTAGCATACTGATTTTCTTCCTTTAGATAAATATCCAGAATTGCTGTATCATATGGAAGTTCTATTTGTAGTTTTTTGAGAAACCTCCATATTGTTTTCCATGATGGCTATACTACTTTACATTCCAACCAACAATACACATGTTCCCTTGTTATTTTTTGTCTTTTTGATAACAGCCATTCTAACTAGGGAAATATAATATTTTGCTGTGGTTTTGATTTACAATTCCCTGATGATTAATCACATTGAACATTTTTCTTCATATATTTCTTAGCTCTTTGTCTTTTTTTTTTTTTTGAGAAATGTCTTTTCAGATCATTTGCCCATTTTTTAAAGATTTTTTTCTTTCTGTTAAGTCATTTGTATTCCCTGTATATTCCAAGATCCCTTGTTGAAGGAATAGTTTACAAATATTTTCCTCCATTCTTCAGGTTATCTCTTCACTCTATTGAATGTTTCCTTTGATGTGCAGATAGAACTCATTGGCTGAAGTAGACTTTTGTTGCCTGTGCTTTGGAAGTCTTATCCATAAAACATTTTCACGGACCAATGTCCAGAAGCATTTCCCCTATGTTTTCCTCTAGTAAATTTATAGTTTAAGGGATTACATTTAAGTCTTTAATCCATTTTGAGTCCGTTTTTATGCATGGAAAATGGTATCATTTTAGTTTTATTTTGTTGGTTCTGGATATAAATATTTAGTTTTCCATATCCATATGGTTTTTGAAAACAGTGTCCTTTTCTCAGTATATATTCTTGACACTATTTAAAAAGTCAGCTGTCTGTAAGTTTGCAGATTTATTTTTGGGTTCTCTATTTTTCCATTTGCCTACATGTCTGTTTCCATACCAGTACCATACTGTTTTGATATAGCTTTGTAGTATATTTTGAAGTCAGAAGGTGTGATGTCACTAGCTTTGTTCTTTTTGTTTAGAATTTCTTTGGATATTCTTTTGTCATTACATATAAACTTTAGGATTCTTTCCCTATCTCTGTGAACACAGAAATTGCACTGAATCTGTAGATTGCTTAGGTACTATGGCCATTTTGATAATATTAATTCTTTGAATCCGTGAACATAGGATGTCTTTCCATTTGTTTGTGTCCTCTTCAATTTCTTTCATCAATATTTTATAGTTTTTATTTAGAGATTATTCACATTCTTGGTTCAATTTATTCTTAAGTAGTTTTTGAAGGTATTGTAAATAAAATTGCTTTTTTGACTTTAGTTTATTATTGGTGTTATGGAAACTACTGATTTTTGTATGTGGATTTTCTATTCTGCAGCCTTACTGAATTTGTTTATTAGTTCTAAGAGGTTTTTCTGATGAAGTCTTTAGGTTTTTCTATACATTAAGATCAAGTTATTTGCAAACAGGAACAATTTGACCTCCATTTTTTTTCATTTTGGATGGCTTTTGTTTCTTTTTCTTGTCTAAGTATTGTGTTGAATAAGAGTTTGTGAAAGTGAGCATTCTTGTCTTGTTCCCAAAAGCTTAGAGGAAAAACTTTCAACTTTTCTTCATTCAATGCGATATTAGCTGTGGATTTGTCATATATGGCCTTTATTATGTTGAGGTATGTTCCTTTTATACCTAATTTGTTGGGAGATTTTTCATGAAGGAATGTAAAATTTTACCAAATCCTTTTTCTGCATCTATTGAGATAATCATATAATTTTTGTTCTTTGTTCTGTTGGTGTGAGGTATCACATTTATTGATTTGCATATGTTGCACCACTCTTGCATTCCTAGGGCTAAATCTCACTTGATTATGATGTACAATTTTTTAATGTGCTGTTGGATTTAGTTTGTGAATAGTTTGTTGAGGATTTCTGCATCTATGTTCATCAGGAATAGTAGCCAGCAGTCTTCTTCCTGTGCTCTTGCTTGGTTTTGGTATCAAATAATGCTGACTTCATAAGAATGAGTGTGGGAAAATTCTCTCTCCAATTTTTTGAAATAGTTTGAGAAGAACTAGTGTTAGTCCTTTTTTAAAGGTTTGATAGAATTCAGCAGAGAAACCATTCAGTCTCGGGCTTTTCTTTGTTAGGAGACTTTTATTACCTATCCACTCTCATTACTTGTATTGATCTGTTCAGATTTTCTGTTTAGTTCCGGTTCAATCTTGGTAGGTTGTGTCTAGGAATTTACCAGTTTCCTTTTATTGCTATAAACTTCTCTCTTAATACTGCATTTGCTATATCCCATAGATTTTGGTATGTTTGTGTTTCCTCTTCCTCCTCCTCCTTCTTTTTCTTCTTCTCCTTCTCATTCTTTCTTCTTCCTTCTTCCATCTTCTTTCTTTCTTCTTCCTTCCTCTTCTTTTTTTGTTAGATACAGGGTCCCACTCTGTCACCCAAGCTGGACTACAGTATGATCACAGCTTACTGTAGTCTCAAATTCCTGGGTTTAATCGATCCTCCCACCTCAGCTTCCCAAGCAGCTGGGACTATAGGCACATGCCACCATGTCTGACTAATTTTTTTTTTTTTTTTTTTTGAGATGGAGTGTTGCTCTGTGGCCCAGGCTGGATTGCAGTGGCATCTCAGCTCACTGCAACCTCTGTCTCCCAGGCTCAAGCAATTCCCCTGCCTCAGCCTCCTGAATAGCTGAGATTACAGGCATGCATCATCACACCCAGCTAATTTTTGTATTTTTAGTAGAGACGGGTTTTCGCCATATTGCTGGTCTTGAACTCCTGACCTCAAGTGATTTTCCCTCTTCGGCCTCCCAAAGTGCTGGGATTACAGACATGAGCTACTGTGCCTGGCTGCCTGGCTAATTTTCACATTTTTTTTTTGTAGGGACAGAAATCACTTTGTTGTACAGGCTGGTCTGAAACTCCTGGGCCCAAGAAATTCTTCTACTTTGGCCTCTCAAAGTGCTGGGATTATGGGTGTGAGCCACCACACCTAACAACCTATCCATTTTTATGTATTTATACCATTTCCCAAATTCCTCTTGTTATTGATTTCTAGTTTTATTTCATTAGATATGAAAAGATACTTTATATGATTTAGGCTTTGTAAGAGTTGTTGAGACTTATTTTGTGGCCTAACCCATGGTCTTTCCTGGATAATGTTCCATTTGCTGATGAGAGGAATGTGTATTCTACAGCTGTTTAATGAAATGTTCTATACATGTCTGTTAGGTCCTATGAGATCATTTGTAACAAATCTAGAATAGCCTTTGATGAAGCTCATGGAAACTCGAAAGCTCGAGGAGATATTTTGCTTATCTTTTTTTTCTTACAAAATTGTTTTAATTTGGTACACATGAAATGCCTCATCAGTATTTGTAATGTTTTATGAGCAAAAGAAGAAGTTAATTCAGGCAGTTATCATGAAGAACCTTAAGCAAAACTGCTCAAACTGAGACGCTGAAATTTTTCCCTTAGAGACTGGATAATATTTTGTTGATTGGGAGATGGCCCCTCCAAAGATAGTCATTCAGTTTGTCAGAATCATTATATGGTGTCAGAAATGGTGAAAGCCCAAGTTTGCTGTTAACTAGCTTTTTGGGAGTGCACAGACTATTCAAAGAATGAGATGTGTTGCCGCTGCAGGCATTATCAGAAAAGTCAGCATCCACAAACTTCGAGTCAGATTTCCTTCTACAATTGTGAGCAAGCTCCAAGTCCGACTCATCTTCTGACTTGATTTGTGAAGAAAGTTGATAGACTCTGAATGACGGGGCATTCTTTGAGTATGAATAACACATTTCAGAGTTTGGTCTTACCACATGCACATGAGGGATTTGTTTAGTAGGTGGGTCACTTAAGAAAACTGACATCATGTCATTTAAGCACCAGGCAAAGGGGGAAAAGAAGAAACAGATCTATTTTTCCATTCATTCATTCATTCATTCATTCATTCAATTCTTTAGTCACTATTTCCTGTGAGCCTACCTGGTCTCCTGGGCTAGAAGCTTAGTCTGGTGGGGACAGAAAAATAAAACAATTATAATATGGTATGTAATTAGTCATTTGGTAGAAAGACAAACATGGTACCATGGGAACACTTTAGAGAGAAAGACAAATGATTCAGGGAGGAGGGGGTGAGGGATACCAAAGAAGGTAATAATTGCATTAAGGTGCAGAGGTGCCACAAGCTTCTGCCACTCATCTGGCTCCTTCCAGGAGTGAGCAAGCCTGGGGATGGAGTCTGCCTCAGCCTCTGGGCTTAGCCCAGGCCCTCCATCCTCTGTGGTGCTTAAAGAATTCGTGCTCTCTGTGCTCTGTATTTTGCTTAATTAGGCAGATGCTTGAAGTTAATGACCTGGCAGTGCCTCGTGGGTTAGTCATGCTATCCCCAGGGCTGGCCACTTAGAAGCTTCCTGGAGAGTGACTTAGGTCAGCATGTGCTGTCTCTGCACTGAACAGGAGATGGGAGGTGGAGGTGGGGAAAGGGAGGGCCTCAGAGATTCTGGAACATGACCCCTACTAGAGCTGGGAAGGGTTTGGCCCACATCAAGGTACTGGGGCTTTATGCATGGGCCTGAAGTCAGACTGACAAGCCCCAGTGCCCTATCTCACCCCTCAGCAAACCTTTCCACCTCTCTGAGTCTCAGATTTGTACTGCTCCCACCCTCCTCTTCCCATACCTATCTCTCCCTTCATGTCTTAAAAGTAGTTTTTTGTTTTTTAAAAATTGTGTTTATTAAGGAATAATTAATTTCTTCCAAATTTTATGAAGCACAGATTTCAATAACTGATGATAAGAATAAAGTAGAATAACCACCTTGGGGGAAAGTCCAGTCTGTAATAAAGATGCTTGCTGATTTCATGACCATGGGGACGTGCACAGCTTCCTTTGCAATATGAAGGTGAGGCTTCCATCGACACCTCTGGAGACCTTGAGAGAATGGAGAGATTCTCAGTTAAAAAAGAAGAAGGTTATCTCAACTTCCATGTTATAGAGGGGGAAACTAGGACCCAGAGAACTAGTAGCAGATCCAGAGCTTGACACAAATCCCATAAGCCTAGCCCAGCGATTTTTACTCTACAACTGAAGTCTTCCTCAATCCTCCTATCTTCAGTGTGTGTGTTGGAAACACAAGTTTGCTGGAGGGGGATCTGCTGAAAGGAAGCCACAATATATTGGGTTACCCAATCAGATGTTATATTTTAAAGATCCCAAATGGTGTAAAAGCTTTAGCATCTCTGTCTCTGAATATTTCCACCAAATAATTTAATCAATCTAGGAAGGATGATGTTTGCTGAAAGCAATATTGCATTTGTCCCAAACTGCGACAGATGCAAGGAAGTGGACAGCTATGGCTTCATCTACTCAGCCCACTTCTCTCTTCTGGTGTAAGCACAGCCTGACCAGTCAGAATCCCTCCTGGGAGGCTTTCAACCGGTGCTGAGGAAAGATCGGCAGTGCCTCTTTTGTAAAACTGTGAGCCAGAAGCTATAGGAAATGCTGAACCCTCGCTGGGTAGTGAAAGTGAGTGATAATGCCATCTGCCCTCAGAAAGAGGCCGAGAGAGAATTCTGGGGGTATTAGCCTCTTGGATTTTTATTTTCTTTGGGGTTTAATTGTACATCTGCTTTTCTGCATGTAGAGGGACTTCCCAATAAATTATCAACCACACTTAAGCTAGTTCATTGTGTGGCTCTGTCCCTTGCAATTCCAGCGTCCTGAATGGATCACATTCTGGTAAATGCTATTGCTGCTTTTTTCCCCTTTTAACTTCCTGTGCTGAGCACCTCCGATAATGCAAGGCATGATGCTGGACATTTTTTTTAATGTGGAATTTCCTCTTAGCCACTGCTTGGTGAGGTCAGAGTTACTCATTTGACATTTGCAACGAGGAGACAGACTCAGAACCATTCAGTACTTTTCACACACACTGTGGCCACTGTAAAAAATTACCACAACTTGGTGGCTGTAAAACGGCAGAAATTTGTTTTCTCTCAGTTCTGGAGGCCAGAAGTGAAAAACCAATGTGTCGGCAGGGGGTGTTCCCTCCTGAGGCTCTAAGGGAAAGTATGGTCCTCGCTTTTCCACCCTCTGGTAGTAACTGCATTCCTTGGCTTGAGGCTACATCACTCCCACCTCTGCCTCTGTGGTCACCTTGTCTCCTTCTCTTCTGTCTATGTCAAATCTCCCTCTGCCTCTCTCTTATAAGGACATATGCCATTATATTTAGTGTTCACTCAGATAATCCAGGACAATTTCCCCATCTCAAAATTCTTAACTTCATTGTATCTGCAAACATTCTTTTTTCAAATAAGATCACATTCACAGATTCCAGAATTAGGATGTGGACACACCTCTGGTGAGGGGGACCACTGTTCAACCCCTACACTCACATCACTAGCTGCAGAGCAGGCAGCAAACCCAGGCTACCCAGTCCTCTGACCAGGGCCCTTTCCAGCAAATGACACCGATCCCAACAGGAAGAGGGACTTCGAGTCACAGAATTGAGGGTTACCCAGCCCCCTTTTTATAATCTCTTTAATTTATAGATGGTAAAACTGCAAGACACAGTGAGTGATTTGTACCCAATCTCATGTCCATCCTTTGCCAGAATCATGTGCAATCTTAAATGCTATACAACAAATTCCACCCACTTCCAGAAGATCCCGCGTTCCCTTTCTTCAAGGGTGTGACCTGGAACTAGCTCGTTAGCTCATCCTAGAGGACCCTAGGAGTTTATGGTTATTATTTCCCTTTTTGGGTGGAGGGAGAAGCATCCCTTTGCAGACAATCATTGTGTTCCACGTTATAAAGAGGTTAGCCCTGTGCTTGACGAATTGCCTGCTACACTTTATTAAAACCCATTACAATTTCCAACATTTGTCATATGAAAATGCCATCTAACAAATACCAGCTTGTTAGAGAAGGGCTGTTAGCAGGATAAATTGGTCTTGCTTTGCTCCTACCTCGTCAACTCCAACCCTAGCACCTAATCAAACTTTGACAATCAAAACCCCATATAGGTTTCCTAATGGATGCAAAACAGGTGGGGAAAGCACGGTCCACTGCAGTAGCATCCAGAGAACACAAAATATATCAGCATCCACTCCTGCAATACAGACTTGCTTCCCCACAAAACTGGACAAGAAGCAGAGCTAAATGAACCATCTCTTTCTGTACAAGCTATTACCAGCGAAATGACTTACAAAAAAAAAATCCAGAGCAGCCAGCGTTGAGCCTCCATACTAATGAAATGCAGTCTGGTTGAAGTGTTGCTGGTTATACAAGGCCCAGTGCAGAAATCCTGATCAAAGCCTCTTGGCATCTGAAGTCATCAGTAATTCGACAGCCTATTTGGGTGAAAAGAGCTCCTTTCTAGCTGTTTCACTTCAGGCCCACCCCAGAGAGGGGCACAACTCAAGCAAACAAGACTGCTGGCAAATCAAGACGCCTCTTCCCAAGATGTGATACGAAACACAAGTCAGCGGCAGCAGCAGCCGGACGCAGGGATCAGGTTTCACGGGGGGAACTGGTGTGTACATCACACATGCTATTTGCATGTATGTCATCTGTTCTGGTGAGGCTGAGGCATGCTTCACAGAGATATGAGAAGGGGCCTTTGACCTCTGCGAGGCTGCAGAGCAGCTCTTCCCAGGAGCCATTGCTCTTCCAGGGAAGGAGCTGTAACAGCTTAAGCAATGAAGAGAAGGAGGTGCTCATGGTCACTCTTGGATTTCATTAGATTCATTTCCTGACACCTGCCTGTGCTAGGCGTGATGCTTGTTCCTGGCTATAAATATCCACAACCTCTGTCCTTTATGAGTTCACAATCTAGCTGAAAAGATGAAATATCAGAATACAATTACAATTCAGCTTAGTCAGCGCTGTGACAGGGGAGTCCTAAGACTGAGGACACAGAGGGCTGTAACTTGGTACTGGGAAGATAAAGAACGTTGCCCAGCTGAAGGGACAGTAGTAGCCAAGCAGAAATATAGTGAAGAGGCCGCGGAGGGAGGAAAGTCAAGTGCATACTCTTCCCAAGCAAACTCCTCTCCAAAGTGGTTTCTGTTTAGCTTTTAAAGGTAATATGTATTGACAACATTGTTACTAAGCCTATACTAAAATATGTTAGAAGAGGTGGGGCGCAGTGGCTCACGCCTGTAATCCCAGCACTTTGAGAGGCCAAGGTGGGGAGATCACCTGAGCTTAGAAATTTGAGATCAGCCTGGCCAACATGGCGAAATCTTGTCTCTACTAAAAATACAAAAATTAGCTGGGTGTGGTGTTGGGCCCCTGTAATCCCAGATACTTGGGAGGCTGAGGCAGGAATATCAACTGAACCCAGGAGGCAGAGGTTGCAGTGAGCCAAGATCATGCCATTGAACTCCAGCCTGGGTGACAAGATGGAAACTTTGTCTCAAAAAAAAAAAAATTAGCAATAAAAGTGTATAGTATATGATTAACATATCAGTGATCAGATTGTTATGTGGAGGAAAGGTGGTGGAAGGGTAAAACCTTATTGTTATATTTGTTTTTTAAATACCCAATTGCACAGCCATACACCCTGCAGCCCTGTTCCTAGAAGTGCACCCTCTGGCAGCAGAATCTGGTTATGCCTTTGTCTCTTAAATGAGGTTAGTAGGTAAAGAGGAGTGGAGACAGGGAGTAAGGGAGGGGAGGATGGACCAAGCTGAGTCAAAAGTATGTGCAAAGGCACTGGGGTAGGAAGGCACATAGCAGAGTTGCAAAGCCCTGAACACATCTGTTTGGCTGAAATAAGATTTTGTGTAAGGGAATCCTGAGAGAAAATGTTTGAAGAAGAAGTTAGGGCCAGTTGTAAGGGTTTTTGATATCAAGCCAGAGTTTAGGTTGGGTTTTCTTTGGTAAAAAATGGGAAACACAGCTTCTGAGAAAGGGGCTGGCAGACGCCAAGTTTTGCTTTATGTACTTGACAGTGAAGTCAACCCTGTTCTAGGTTCTGGGAGGGGCACAAAATTTAATCAGGTTATATTCCTAAAGGACTTAATAATTCTGATCGGGAGAGAAAAGGCATACATCAGCACCAACTAGAAAATGATTACAAGTTCATATTAACAAGCATGTCCTGGGCAGGTCTTGCACTAGCACTTGGTCCCCAAGAACCCAAATTACTTTCTTTTCTAAAGTTTCAGTTTTCTGATCTTTGAAATAAGCCTTATTCTCCCTACTGCATGAAGACATGATAAGCAGGTGCTCTGTGTAGAGCTAGGACCTGCCAAGTTATAGATTCAGAACAAATAGGCTTTTTGTATTGAAAGGTAAATTTATAATTTTTGATGGGTCAAATAATAATTTTCTTTCTTTCTTTTATATATATATATTTTGTATAGTTTTTATTTATATATATTTTTACATTTTATTTTATTTTTTATATTTCTTAAAAAAAATCAGATACATGTCCAGAACGTGCAGGTTTCTTACATAGATATATGTGTGCCATGGTGGTTTGCTGCACCTATTAACTCAACCTCTAAGTTCCTTCCCCTCACCTCCCCACCCCCCAACAGGCTCTGGTGTGTAATGTTCCCCTCTTTGTGTCCATGTGTTCTCAATGTTCAATTCCCATTTATGAGTGAGAACATGCGGTGTTTGTTTTCGTTCCTCTGTTAGTTTCCTGAAGATGATGGCTTCCAGCTTCATCCATGTCCCTGCAAAGGACATGATCTCATTCGTTTTTATGGCTGCACAGTATTCCATGGTGTATACGTACTATATTGCCTTTATCCATTCTATCATTGGTGGGCATTTGGGTTGGTTTCATGTCTTTGCTATTGTAAATAGTGCTGCAATAAACATATGTGTGCATGTGTCTTTATAGTAGAATGATTTATATTTCTTTGGGTGCATACCCAGTAATAGGATTGCTGGGTCAAATGGTATTTCTGGTTCTGGATTATTGAGGAATCACCATGCTGTCTTCCACAATGGTTGAACTAATTTACACTCTCACCAACAGCCTTGCCAGTATCTATTGTTTTTTGACTTTTTAGTAATCGCCATTCTGACTGGCATGAGATGGTATCTCAGTGTGGTTTTGATTTGCATTTCTCTAATGATCGGTGATGATGAGCTTTTTTTCATGTTTGTTGATTTCATAAATGTCTTCTTTTGAGAAGTGCCTGTTCATATCCTTTGCCCACTTTTTTGATGGGGTTGTTCATTTTTTTCCTTGGAAATATGTTTAAGTTCTTTGTAGGTTCTGGATATTAGATTATTAGATCTTTGTCAGATGAGTAGATTGCAAAATTTTTCTCCCATTCTGTAGGTTGTTTGTTCACTCTGATGGTGGTTTATTTTGTTGTGTAGAAGCTCTTTTGTTTGATTAGATTCCATGTGTCAATTTTGGCTTTTGTTGAAACTGCTTTTGACATATTCGTCATGAAGTCTTTGCCTATTCCTGTGTCCTAAATGGTATTACATAGGTTTTCTTCTAGGGTTTTTATGGTTTTGGGTTTTACATTTAAGTTTTTAATCCATCTTGAGTTAATTTTTGTATAAGGTGTAAGGAAGGGGTCTAGTTTAAGTTTTCTGCATATGGCTAGACAGTTTTCCCAGCACAATTTATTGAATAGGAGATTCTTTCCCCATTACTTACTTCTGTCAGGTTTGTCAAAGATCAGATAGTTTTGTGATATTATTTCTGAGGTCTCTGTTCTGCTCCATTGGTCTATATGTCTGTTTTGGAACCAGTAGCATGCTGTTTTGGTTACTGTAGCCTTGTAGTATAGTTTGAAATCAGGTAGCATGATCCAGCTTTGTTCTTTTTGCTTAGGATTGTCTTGGCTATACGGGGCCTTCTTTGATTCCATATGAAATTTAAATTGTTTTTCTAATTCTGTGAAGAATGCCAGTGGTAGTTTGATAGGAATAGCATTGAATCTATAAATGACTTTGGGTAGTATGGGCATTTTCACAATATTGACTCTTCCTATCCATGAGGATGAAATGTTTTTCCATTTGTTCATGTCCTCTCTTGTTTCCTTGAGGAGTGGTTTGTAGTTCTCCTTGAAGAAGTCCTTCACATTCCTTGTTAGCAGTATTCCTAGGTATTTTATTATCTTTGTAGCAATTGTGAAATGGAGTTCATTCATGATTAGGCTCTCTGCTTGCCTATTGTTGGTGTAAAGGAATGCTTGTGATTTTTGCACATTGATTTTGTATCCTGAGACTTCGGTGAAGTTGCTTATCACTTCAAAAAGTTTTTGGGCTGAGATGATGGGATTTTCCAAATACAAAATCATGTTGTCTGCAAACAGAGACAATTTGACTTCCTCTCTTCCTGTTTGAATACACTTTATTTCTTTCTCTTGCCTGATTGTCCTGGCCAGAGCTTCCAATACTATGTTAGATAGGAGTGGTGAGAGAGGGAATCCTTGTCTTATGCTGGTTTTCAAAGGGAATGCTTTCAGCTTTTGCCCATTCAATGTGATATTGGCTGTGGGTTTGTCCTAACCAGCACCTATTATTTTGAGATATGTTCCATCAATACCTAGTTTACTGAGAGTTTTTAACACGAAGAGATGCTGAATTTTATCAAAGATCCTTTCTGCATCTATTGAGATAATCATTTGGTTTTTGTCTTTGGTTCTGTATATATGATGGATTACATTTATTGATTTGCATATGTTGAATCAGCCTTGCATCCCAGGGATAAAGTCATCTTGATCGTGGTGGATAAAGTTTTTGATGTGCTGCTGGATTTGGTTTGCCAGTACTTTATTGAGGATATTCGCATCAATGTTCATCAGGGATATTGGCCTGAAGTTTACTTTTTTGTTTTGCCTTTTCCTGGTTTTGGTATCAGGATGATGCTGGTTTCATAAAATGAGTTAGGGAAGAGTCCCACCTTTTCAGTTGTTTGGGATAGTTTCAGAAGGAATGGAGCTAGCTTCTCTTTGTATTTCTTGTAGAATTCAGCTATGAATTCATCTGGCCCTGGGTCTTTTTGATTGGTAGGCTTCTAATCACTGCCTCAGTTTCAGAGCTTGTTATTTGTTTATTCAGGGATTTGACTTCTTCTTGGTTTAGTCTTAGAAGGGTGTATGCATCCTGGAATTTATCAATTTTTTTCTAGATTTTCTAGTTTATTTGCATAGAGGTGTTTACAGTATTCTCTGATGGTAGTTTGCGTTTCTGTGGGGTCAGTGGTTATATATCCTTTATCATTTTGTATTGTGTCAATTTGATTCTTCTCTCTCTTCTTCTCTATTAGTCTAGCTAGTGATCTATCTATTTTGATATTTTTTTCCAAAAAAAAAAAAAAAAAGAACAGCTTCTGGATTCATTGATTTTTTTTTTTTTTTTTTTTAGAGGGTTAGCATAACTCTATCCCCCTCAGTTCTTCTCTGATCTTAGTTATTTCTGGTCTTCTGCTAGCTTTTGGATTAGTTTGCTTTTGCCTCTCTAGCTCTTTTAATTGTGATGTTCAAGTTCGATTTCAGATCTTTCCAGCTTTCTGATGTGGGTACTTAGTGCTATAAATTTCCCTCTTAACACTGCTTTAGCTGTGTCCCAGAGATTCTGGCATGTTGTCTCTTTGTTCTCATTGGTTTCAAAGAGCTTCTTGATTTCTGCCTTAATTTCATTATTTACCCAGGAGTCGTTCAGGAGCAGGTTGTTCAATTTCCATGTAATGTGTGATTTTGAGTGATTTTCTTAATCCTGAGTTCTAATTAGATTGCACTGTGTTCTGAAAGACTGTCATAATTTCAGTTCTTTTGCATTTGCTGAGGAGTGTTTTACTTCCGATTATGTGGTCAATTTTAGAATAGGTGTCATGTGGCACTGAGAAGAAGGTACATTCTTTGATTTGGGGTAGAGAGTTCTGTAGATATCTACTAGGTCCACTTGATCCAGAGCTGAGTTCAAGTCCTGAATGACCTTGTTAATTTTCTGTCTGGTTGAATGCTCTAATACTGACAGTGGGATGTTAAAGTCTCCTACTATTATTGTGTGGGAGTCTAAGTCTATTTGTATGTCTCTAAGAATGTGTTTTATGAATCTGGGTGCTCCTGTATTGGTGCATATATATTCAGAATAGTTAGCTCTTCTTGTTGAATCATTCTCTTTACCACTATGTAATGTCCTTTGTCTTTTTGATCTGTGTTGGTTTAAAGTCTGTTTTGTTAGAAACTAGGATTGCAACCCCGTTTTTTTTTTTTTTTTTTTTTTTTTTTTTTTGGTTTACAATTTGTTGTTTAATATTACAAAAACAAATTAATTTTTTACCTCGTGTAAAATTTAAAATAAAATTGTT
>CAUYQU010084662.1:0-23220 GCA_963574635.1 Cheracebus regulus | reverse complement strand
TCCAGAGAGTATTGTAAGATATTTTATGGCAAAAGAGGAGAGTGCATTTTCAAAATATAAAAGTATCTGAAAATTGGATTGGGTTTTGACCTTGGTTAAGTGGTTCAAAGCAAGAGGGTTATGTCAAAGCAAGAACGGTAGGGTATCCGGGCCTTGCTAATTAAGTACCTTGTCTTTTTTTTTTTTTTCTTTGAGATGGAGTCTTTCTCTGTGGCCTAGGCTGGAGTGCAGTGGTGCAATCTCGGCTCCCTGCAACCTCTGCCTCTTGGGTTCAAGCGATTCTCCTGCCTCAGTATCTCAAGTAGCAGCTGGGACTACGAGTGTGCACAAACCACACCTGGCCTGAATTTTTCTCTATTTAGCCAATCTGCATTGATGGAGAATGATAATAAACACCATAAGGACAAGGAACCTTATCTTCTCCATCCCATTTTCATTACAAAGTGTAAAAACAGCAATCATAAAATTGTTTGGCAGAGAATAAAATAAGTTATACAGGATGTTTAATTATAAAATAGGTACACGATGTTTAATTACAATGTTAAAAGTTAGGGATTAGGAAACCAAAGGATTCTTATTCTGACAATAAAGCTGCTTAATATTTACAAATGTGAGCAGTTTTAATATCGAAACACTTAACAAAGGATAACTGGCTGTACAGCTATACTGAAAAATCAATACAAATAAATATTCTATTTTTACCAGTCAGTATTAAGCCTAAAAGTTTTCCACTCTGAAAATTTAGTGGAACATTTAAACAGTGATGACCAGATGTAAGAGTTAATTAAAGGTCAAAAAGCCTTCTGACTTATAAAAAAGAAGAAAGGAAGAAGAAGAAAGAAGAAAGGAAGAAGAAAGAGGAAAGAAGAAGAGAAGAAGAAAAAAAGAAGAAAAAAAGAAAGAAGAAGAAAGAAGAGGAATAATAATAATCATCATCATCATCAAGTCACAGGACTAAGACCTAAGCACAAATCCCATTAAAAAAATATGACTACAAATGTGATGATAGGGCATGCAGTGCCTTAAATTTTTGACTTACGTGAGCACTTTCATTCCATCAGATTCCCTAGCTCCTCCCTGTTGGTCTTGATTTCTGCTTCTACCAAAGAGTCATCCTCCTATTTTGCTTTTTCCCTTTAGTAATAATTCTTTCTTCCACCAACCACTCTAATAACAGAGAACTCTGAAAAACTAAATCTGAAAGATTTAGTTTAGGTTTGCATTCTTCCTTGCTCAAATTACTGCAATAGCATTGTAATGAGTTTCCATTGATACCAGAAAGATTTTTCTAAATGGTAATCTCATGTTCATTTATCATTTGAAATCTTTCAACAGCTCCCAGCCTTTAGTATTAAATAAAATTAATCAGAGTGGTATATAAAGCCTTTTCATATCTTTATATTTAGCCCCCTCTCTCACCATTCCTTCTCAACTAATTTACTTGAGTTACACAGCTAGTAAGGAGATATGATTTTTAAAACTTTCAATGACACTCCACTCAAAAAAGTGATGATTCAACTTGAAGGGAAAATGTTATTGATGAGATGTTAACTCGTCTTTAAAATTTCACGGAAATCCTTGCAAGTGAATGGTAAATATGAATAAGATATGATGAAAAGAAAATACTACAAAGTTGAGGTCTCACAGACATACCTTTAAGTCCTTGTTAAGGCCAATGACACAGGTAGGGGTGTAAGCCAATGACAGGAAGTGTGAAAGAGGAAACCAGAACCAGAACTGGGTAAATACAAGGACGCCAACCACAGAAGGCATATGAGTATGCCCAGTCCTGGACTGTAAGGAGATTGTGACATTATGACCACCTGTAGAAAAACAGAGAAACCATGAACAATAATAGTATTGTCTGATTATTAAGTAGGACAATAATAAAGATATCTTTCTTCCTTTTTTTTTGAGATGAAGTTTTGCTCTTGTTGCCCATGCTGGAGTGCAATGGAGCCATCTTGGCTCCATTGCTTGAACTGGGGTTCAAGCAATTCTCCTGCCTCAGCCTCCCGAGTAGCTGGGATTACAGGCACCCGCCACCATGCTCCGCTAATTTTTGTATTTTTAATAGAGATGGGGGTTTCACCACGTTGGCCAGGCTGGTGCAAACTCCTGACCTTCAGGTGATCCACCCACCTCGGCCTCCCAAAGTGCTGGGATTATAGGCGTGAGCCACCGCACCTGGCCATCCTTCCTTTTTTTTTTTTTTTTTTTTTTAAAAGGTGACAGAGTTAAACACTATACTCAAGTGCAGCAGCATGATCATGACTCACTGCAGCCTCAACTTCCTGACCTCATGGGATCTTCCTGCTTTAGCCTCCTGAGTAGCTGGGACTACAAGTGCGTGCCACCACACCTGGCTAACTCTTAAATTTTTTGTAGAGATGGGGGGTCTTACTATGTTGCCCAGGCTAGTCTCAAACTCCTAGCCTCACGCAATCCTCTTGCCTCAGCCTCCCAAAGTGTTGGGATTACAGGCATGTGAGCCACTACGCCCAGCCAATAGTAAAATTTGTAAGTGCTGCAGTAGGGAAGCATCTGGTGATGATTTTAAAAGTACAGTTCATATATGCCACCTAATATGCAGTCCTTGGAATTAGTGAGTTATCCAGGCTCTCCAAATTTGGAAGTGCTGTAATTTTAACTGGATTTAGCACACAGCTAGACTTACTTTCTTTATAGGAAGGCATTTTTTAAAAACTACTCCTGAAGGGTATCAAAACTATGATGCTAAATTAAATATTAATCTATATTATATATTGGGTTTTCATGTGCCAATAAAAAGTAAAGTTTTAGAATATACTTTTTGTAAACAATAGCAGAGGCAAGCATAGATACTGTCTGCTTAGTTTTATTCTTTCTGCTTCAATCATATGTCTGAATGCAGACAAATACATATTTATAATATACTCACACATTTATAAAAATTTATATAAAACAGTAAATATATTCTGACTCTTGGTCTTTTAGATGGTAAGCAGCAGAAAAATTGTTAGACTTTTGAGAAATATCCTTTATAAATTATGAAGATTTATATGCAGCTATATAAAAATATAAGAAAGCACTGAGCATTACCCTGCTAATTATTAAACCACTTAAATTGGAGGAGCTATAACAAGCTAGTTATAGCCTTGTAACCATGGACAAAACACTTTATTTCTAAGTCTTTTTTTCTCATTGGCAAAATGAGGGGTTGAATTTCAGCACTTGAACTAGAGCACTACCACTTACAAAAGAAAACTTTTAACTTCTAACCCTTGACTCAATTGAAAGTTTACTAAGGAAACACAATATGTAGAAGAATAAAATCAGAGCTGCTTCTGTTTAATCAGAAGTTTGGACTGCTGGGAGAATACACAGCCTGGAACTAGGGGTCCCCAAATCCCAGGGCTGCAGACTGGTACCTGTCCCTGGCCTGTTAGGAACCAGGCTGCACCACAGGAGGTGAGCAGCAGGCAAGTGAGCATTACCACCTGAGCTCTGCCTCCTGTCACATCAGCAGTGGCATTAGATTCTCATGGGAGTGTGAACCTTACTGTGAACTGTGCATGTGAGGAATCTAGGTTGAACGCTCCTTCTAAGAATCTAATGCCTGATGATCTGAGGTGGAAAAGCTTCATCCTGAAACCATCCCACCCCACTTGTGGAAAAAAATTGTCTTCCACAAAACCTGTCCCTGGTGTCAAAAAAGCTGAGGACTGCTGCCCTAGACTATTCCTCTACAGAGTGCAGAGAAAGTTTGAAAGCCAGTGAACTAGAGCTAAGATCCAAGCCATCAGTTGGAGAGCTGGATCTTCACTGAGCCCTTGTAAGGCTGAGATTCTAGGAGGCTATGAGGGATTACAAACTCAAATGCCTTTAGGAATGAGTCAAATAAACAAATGAGGAATAAGCGGGCTGGGAGCAGTGGGGATTGAAGCAAACTGGAAAGTACATGTCCTATTTAAAGGGAGCTTGTTACCAGGGGTGTAGGTCCAGGGTTACTAGGTCATTTTGTCTTTAAAATTTAAGCAAACTGGAAAGTACATGTCCTATTTAAAGGGAACATCTTACTGGACTGTAGGTCCAGGGTCACTAGGTCATTTTGTTTTTAAAAGACTCTGGATTTTGTCCAAAATCTTGCAAATTTTGTTAGGCAGGCAAAACAAAATACCCCATTGTCAGATTTGGCACAGGCGTTAGATGGTAACAATGTTAGTGCTGGATCACAGAACTCTGAAATGCAAATATCTTCATTTACATAATATATCCTATAAAAATGGGGCTTGTCTGTGCCTAATTAGGGTCTTAATTTGAATGCCAGTGCTGGATTCCTGTTGCTCACATTTCTCTTCTCTTGATCCAGTATTTCACAATTTGCTTCACATTTTACTTGGAGTCAAGAACCAAACACTGACTTGACTTTACTAAACCAAACAGCATTTTAATTTTGATAAGAATCAGGGTTCTACTGTTAAACCAAATAATCTAGATGTTCTTAATACTTCACTACAGGTATTTAAAATTTTGATCTGAAAAAAGGCCAGGTATACTTTAATTTTGTTTTTCCAACACAAATGAATTATACATATTTATTGTCTACTTGTACTCTTCCCTACGCTAACCCTCATTCACTGCATGCTTACTATATACTGAGGATTGAAAACAACATACTGCAAAAGATCCTAAGGAGACTCCAGTCTCACAAAGAAGACAGATAATTAGATAATTAAAATAAGGCATGAAAGTATTATGGTAACTATAAACTGGGCGCTAGTGGGAACACTTCACTAAGACATGGTAACTAACCTGGGATGGAGGCTGGGGAGGGCAGAAGACAGGAAAAGGATGCCTAGCTAATGTGCTATTTGTCTAACTTGGAAGCTGAATTTCCTTTTAGTTCAATGAAATCTATCTTCTTCAGACTTAGAAACTAAATTAGCCTTTTGTTCTAACATTCTGAGATTTAATAAACAAGGTAGAGTTTATCATATTGGATAATTTGCAGTTTAACAAACTTCAATCTTCTTTACCTTCAGCTTTTCTCCCCGAAGAGACTGAATCACTGAGTTCTCATAAACTTTATTCCTTCCCTTGAAGTTGAAGTTGAAGTTGCCCTCTCTAGATTTTTCTCTATCACTAATTTTCTTTTTTCTTTTTGAGACGGAGTCTCATTCTGTCGCCCAGGATGCAGTGCGGTAGCGCAATTTCAGGTCACTGGAACCTCCACCTCCCAGGCTCAAGCAATTCTTGTGCCTCAGCCTCCCGAGTAGCTGGGAATACAGGCATGCGCCACAATGCCAGGGTAATTTTTGTATTTTTAGTAGTAGTGGGGTCACACCATATTGGCCAGGCTGGTCTCAAACTCCTGACCTCAAATAATCCACCTGCCTCTGCCTCCCAAAGTGCTGGGATTACACGTGTGAGCCACCAAGCCCGGCTTACTACTACTAATTTTACTGAGAGGAGATCAAGACTGCAAATTTTTCACATGCAGTTGCAGCACAGTGTTGTATAAGGGTAGGATATTAAAGTGAAAAAGGACATGAGTTTAATTTTATGCTTACAACAGTGAACACTACAGTACAGAACTTTTATGCAATAAATGTCTAAAGCAAAAATTGTTATAAATAAAGAGAAATGGAAAGAAGCACCAAAACTTGATTGGTCCACAAGACAAAGTAAAAACAAACAAACAAAAACCCCAAACAAAAAAAGAAAAAGACAAACACAGGCGAAAAGAGGAAGCAAGGAGAACACAGTGAGATGACTTGTAGTAAACATGGCAGAGAAGAGGCAAAACACAGAATTGTCCTCCCCTAATTCTTTTTTCATTAATATATAATTTCGTTTTTATATTTCTAATTAAAAATTTTTTTCCTTTTTTTTTTGTATTGCCCCTTGTAGAGCAGGGCTACCCTATAGGTAGTGTGCCCAGAGCAGTCTCCTCCATTCTTAACAAGTAACCCTAATGTAGTAAAACCAGCAAAAAACTGAGGTAGTGCTGAACAAACAAAGAGGTGTAGTCTAAAATCACAAACTTTAAAAAATAGCAGCTAAAAGAAAAAAAAAAAAGACTATAGAGCAGTAAAATGTTATTCCTAAATCTTGTTTTAAATACCACCAAAGAAGGAATCTGAAAAGGATACATACTGTATGATTCCAACTATATGAAAATCTGGAAAAGGCAAAACTAAAACTGTGGAGACAGTTTAATTAGGATGAGTAGTAAGTCCAGGAGATCTATAGTACAGCATGACTACAGCTAATAATAATGTACTGTATATTTGAAAAATAAAGAGATCTTAAATTTTCTCACAACAAAAAAATGGTAAGTATGCAAGGTAATGGATATGTTAATTAGCTTGCTTTAACCATTTTACTGTATATATCACAGCATCGTGTACAGTGTATATACAATTTCTATTTGTCAACCCTACCTTAATAAAATAAATAAAAATAAATTTTTAAAAAAGAAAAAGAATGAACAAGGGGACATCACTACAGATTCCATAGACGTTGGAAAAATTTCGAAGATATTATGAAAAACTTTCAATACATTTGAAACTTTATTTATTAAAACAAAATAAAACTATGGTTAAAGTAAAAAAGTCAGGGGCTTGTGGGGAGGGCAAGGAGGGATGAACAGGTTAATAAGCACAGGGAATTTTTAGGGTAGTGAAACTGATTTGCATGATACTGTTATGGTAGATACTTGGCATTAAACATTTGTCAAAGCTCATAAAATGTACAACACAAAGAGTGAACTCTAATGTAAACTAAGGACTTTAGTTAGTAATAATGTGTCAATACTGGCTCATCAATTGTAAGCAAATATAACACACTAACACAAGATGCCAATAACAGGAGAAATGGGAGGGGCAAAGGGGACATATGGAAAGTGCATATCTTGCTCATTTTTTCTGTAAATCTAAAAATTTTAAGAAGTCCAATTAAAAAAACTTAATTACTGGCTGGGCGTGGTGGCTCATGCCTATAATCCCAGCACTTTGGGAGGCTGAGGCGGGTGGATCACAAGGTCAAGAGATTGAGACCATCCTGGTCAACAAGGTGAAACCCCGTCTCTACTAAAAATACAAAAATTAGCTGGGCATGGTGGCATGTGCCTGTAGTCCCAGCTACTTGGGAAGCTGAGGCAGGAGAATTGCTTGAACCCAGGAGGCGGAGGTTGTGGTGAGCCGAGATCACGCCATTGCACTCCCGCCTGGGTAACAAGAGCAAAACTCCATCTCAAAAAAAACAAAACAAAACTTAATTACTGATAAAAATCCAGCCAATTAAGTATCTAGACTTAGTAGAGATAACCTAAGAATTAAAAAGCTGCAATAAAAGAAATGGTGGTGAGCAATGAATCCACTTAAATATGAAACTAAGACCATACAACTGTGAGAATTATGATTTCTGAAGACAATGTAAACATCACACACCACTGACAACATAAACATAATACTAAAATATTGGAAGGTAGTGAAGAATGAGAAGGGAGAAACTAGGGATGTCTGCATATGTAGCTTGTAAATGGGAGGGAATCAACACCATCTAGAATTGAAATGGTTTATTTTACCTAAAATATTTATAGAATATTTTCCTTATCTATAAATAGCTATAAGAAAATACTTTTTAAATTAAAAAGAAAGAGAAAAGTAAAATATGCCTCAATATTAAAACTTTAAGCAGAAAAATCTCAACTTCTTAGAAAATGAAAACCAACCAAACAAAAAACCCCATTAGACAAATAGGTTAAGAGAGGAACATTTACCTCAAAATTTAGAAAAGAACACCAAAGTTATAAAACAGCAAATAATAAAGATAAGATCAAAAATAATTTACAAAAAAAGAACAGAATAAGTACATAAATAGAGAAATTTATTAGGTAAACCTAATAAAGAAAAAAAGATTAATCAAATTAGGAAGGAGATGTGGATTATTTTTTTTAAAAAGAAAGAGGCCATATGAGGGAGAGTATCTTAAATTATAAAAGACTCTGAACACTTTGGTATGATTAAAACACTCATAGCAAGTAGAAAACCCAAAAAGATGAACAAAAATTTATGACAGTTATCAAAGATGGCAGCTTCTTTTCCTGATCTCCTTCACTACAAATATACACACATTTGTAGTTGACTGAGGAAAGAATGACTGCAACAAATAAGGCAGTGTTTTTCTTAGAATACAAATGGCGAATAAATGTGAAAAAAACCTCTCCCTTATTAATAGGACTGCTATAAAAATCCTGAGATGTTATTCCTCACCTCAAATTAGCAAAAATAAAAAGGATTATATTCCACCAGAATAGGGCATGTTAAGAAAAAGAATCACATAGTTGAACAATGAAGCATGTATATGCTCTTCTCCTCTTATCCTGTTGAGAGGTCATCAATAATCATGTTAAGGAATATACCAAATGAACTCCAAGTCTAAGGAACTAAAGCATACCACTCTATCTTTTGAAACAGACTATGGTGTTATGGTGAAGACTGAGAATTCTGGAGCCAGATGGCACAGTGTGCTATGTATGCATTTTTTAGGTAAACATTCAATTTATCTTATTTCATAAGTGATTTGGCTCCTAGAATTTGTTTAAAATATGTTTTCCTCAAAAATGTTTCAATGTCAACTTGTTTAAAATACAATACTAAGAAAATTAAAGGAAAAATAAATTGGCCGGGCACAGTGGTTCACATCTGTAATCCCAGTACTTTGGAATGTCGAGGTGGGAAGACTGCTCCAGTCCAGGAGTTCAAGACAAGCCTGGGTGACATAGTGAGACGCTTAGTGAGATTCTATCTCTACAAAAATTTATACAATTAGGTGGGTGTAGTGACATATGCTTTACTTGGAAGGCTGAGGCAAGGGGATTGCTTGAGCCCAGGAGGTTAAAGTAAACTATCCTTCACCATGTCTGTGCCACTGCACTCTGGCCAGGGTGACAGAGTGAGGCACTGTCTTAAATTAAAAAGCAAAACAAAACAAAATAACAAACCAACAGTAACTTTACTTAGTGATAGGCATTGTTCTAATTGCTTTGCATGTATTTTAATTTTTTTTTGTTTTTGAGGCAGAGTCTCACTCCATCACTCAGGTTGGAGTGCAGTGAACAATCTCAGTTCACTGCAACCTTGCCTCCTGGGTTCAAATGATTCTCCTGCCTCAGCCTCCTGAGTAGCTGGGATTACAGGCACATACCACCACACCTGGCTAATTTTTTTTGTATTTTTAAGTAGAGATGGGGTTTCACCATGTTGGCCAGGCTGGTCCTGAACTCAGAAGTTCCTGGTCCTCACCTGATCCTCAGGTGATCCACCTGCCTTGGCCTCCCAAGTGCTGGGATTACAGGGGTGAGCCACTGTGCTGGGCAGCTTTGCATGTATTTTAAATCTTCCCAACAGTACGAGGTAGACTTACAAGAGTGGAAAATAACTTCTCAAGGTTATATAGCTTACACTGCAAAGGGACTAGAATTCAAACCATAACAGTCTGTACTCTTTCTTTTTTTGAGAAGGAGTTTCGCTCTTGTCCCCCAGGCTGTAGTGCAGTGGGTGTGACCTTGGTTCACTGCAACTTCTGCCTCCTGGGTTCAAGCAATTCTCCTGCCTCAGCCTCCTGAATAGCTGGAATTACAGGCATCTGTCACCATGCGCAGCTAATCTGGGTATTTGCAGTAGAGAAGGGGTTTCACCATGTTGGCCAGGCTGGTCTCAAACTCCTGACCTCAAGTGATCCACCTGGCTAGGCCTTCCAAAGTGCTGGAATTATGGGTGTGAGCCACTGCACCTGGCCAATAGCCTGTACTCTTAAATGTACATGATCTCTATGAACTGTAGGCTCCAAATTTTCTCCAGGAATAATTTGTCTCAGACTCAATTTCCATTATGTCATATAGTTAGAGCAGATAGTTACTTTATTAGATTTAGTTTAAATAAATACATCTTGAAGACTTAAAACATTTACCTGCATCTAGTATGCCCTGGGCCAGAATAGCGCCAAACTTGGCCATGACATCATCGTGCTTATCATTGATGACTTTGGAATACAGCTGTCTGAATTGATTCACCTGAAGAAGCAAGAGAAAGAATTACAGTCTAAGTCTTTTAATTTGTGGTACCATTTTAGAACAGGGAATATACTGTTCCAATGATAATGAGACTTAGTTCTGAGTTTTGTAATGCTCAAGAGAGAGATATGGACCAGACTTGAAGGCAGAGCAGTTCCATGGTTGAAATCACGGTGTTATGATTTTTTTAGTGTGGGAGCACCAGCTCTGTCTTCAATCCTCATTCCACAGTGGATGTTTTAAGGTCAAAGGAATGTTGAATGTGATTTCATACATTACCACTGTTAGCAGGCCTAAAGAGTCCAAGCAAACACTAAGGCTTTTGTTGCACTTTGAATGATAGCTATTCTGTTTACCACCAATCTTGCAGGTTTCCTAAAAAGCATAGTACATCAGTTCCACCTTAAAGTAAACTACCCTTCACCAAAGCTGTGTGAGGTATATTTTGGATTAAGTATATTCACATAAAGATCTTCATTATCTACTCACATTAATTTTCTGAGGACTTGTCAGAATCTGTACTCTTACCAAAAGGAGCATATCAGAACGGAAAATGTGCTGACTCACTTAGGGTGGGATTACTGATAATTCTTTTTTTTAACATTGACACAGAGTTTCGCTCTGTTGCACCGGCTGGAGTGCAGTGGCATGATCTTGGCTCACTGCAACCTGTGCAGCCCGGGTTCAAGCGATTCTCTTGCCTCAGCCTCCCGAGAAGCTGGGACTACAGGCGTGAGCCACCACGCCTGGCCACTGGTAATTCTTTATTTTTTCTGCATTTTCTAAAATTAGTATGTATTACTTTTATGATTAGAAAATATATTTATAAAATATATTCTGTATGAATAAAGAGAGTGATTCCTTTAAATCTGTTTGGGTGACAATAAGTAAACTATTTTATGCTTCTTCTATGTCTTACACTTCTCTGTTTTCCCAACAGTGCTTTTCAAATGGTAGGCACCCAGGAAGAAGTCGGCTTGTTCAAGAAGCACATAATCATGGAGCTCCCCAAATCTGCCAAAAGCAGAAAATATCAAATTTGAGTTTCCTAATATAATGACTTTATCTGCATTACATATTCTTTCAGAATCTTTTCCCCCTTTTCATTTGTATTGGTCTGGGAGGCCACAATGCGATATAGTGGCAGCATAATAGAATTATACAACCCTGGCTTATCAGCTGTTTGGGTAAGTTACTACCTTTATGAGCCTCAGTATCTTCATCTCTACAGAGATGTTAGCACCTACCTTACATGGCTATTATAGGATTATATGAGGTAACATATAAGGTATGAGGTAACATGTATAAGGGTCATCTCATAGTTCAATAAGCATGACTGTCTCACCATATGGGGGAAGAATCCTACCAATCCCTCCTATTATCTCTGCAATCTAAATGCTACTAACAAAATAATATTCCTTGAACATGGTTCTCATTTTTTATTCACAGGCAGCAACAGGATATAGTGGGGAAACAAGGAACAAACTCTGTCACTACCTAGCATGCAACCACTTAAGTCACTTACTTCTCTAGAATTTATCTCTTTAACTATAAAATCTAGCATAATTAAATCATCACTAAATTCCCCTTTACTTAAAAAAATTCTCATGTGGCCGGATGTGGTGGCTCACGCCTGTAATCCCAGCACTTTGGGAGGTCAAAGTGGGCGGGTCACCTGAGGTCAGGAGTTTGAGACCAGCCTGCCCAACATGGTGAAACCCTGTTTCTACTAAAAATACAAAAAATTAGCTGTCATGGTGGCAGGCACCTGTAATCCCAGCTACTCGGGAGGCTGAGGCAGGAGAATCACTTGAGCCCAGCAGGTGGAGGTTGCAGTGAGCCGAGATTGTGCCACTGCACTCCTGCCTAGAAGACAAGAGTGAAACTCTGTCTCAAAAAATAAAAATAAAAATAAATCTCATGTTTGACACTTTTATTCTGGTTCGACAGGTCAAGTTCCTTTGATTCTGAACTTATTTTAGATGAACACTTACATTATCTTATATAGGATGGAAATTTTACATGGTAAAGGTTCAATTTTATCAGCATTAATTTGCTTATGGTAGTTTTTGTGGCCTTTTTCTTTTTCATTACCACTGACACTGTAAGACTCCAAGTCCCTATCATAAGACAACAGTATGGTAATAGAGATAGACTACTACTCACAAATATGTTATGCTATAAAATATCATATATACTGTGATTTATTTTAGAACTGTAGGAGCTTAATTCTACTTCAGAGAGGGTATTTGTCAATGATGGGAGAAGCTTTCCTATGCCAGGCCTCAGACCAAATAATACTGGTAATAGAAGCACCAGTTTCTATACTTACAATGTAATATTCTGATGTGGTTGTATATATGATACCTAATATTTACATGTTCAAGTAACTCTTAATGGTGAATTTTTTTTTTTGGTTTGTTTTTTAGAGACAGGGTCTTGTGATGTTGTTCAGTCTGGCCTCCTAGACTCAAGCGATCCTCCTGCCTCAGCCACTGTACCCATCTTAATGGTGGATTTCATTTAACAAGAAAAACAAAAGATAAATTAATAAAGAGCAGAGTTGGGTTCTTAGAGCAAAATAGCTCCAAGGACCTAAAAAAGAACATTACCCTTGTTAAATGTGAACCTTTCATCCAGGGATATGTACATGTTCCTGAGTTTATGTTTGTGAGCATGAGCTAGCTACTGAGAGAAGCAAAGCAAAGATGTACTGGAGATACTTCAACTAAGAGGGCAATGTATGGAGCTAAGTGTTAGGGATGTGACATATATTAACGGTTACATAAAACGTTTCCTTTGGAAATCATTGTGAATTTCACAAAATATCTGAGAAATTTCTCTTTTGAATTCCTTTGAAATGGGTTTATAATTCTTTATGAAATTTACATTTGATCTTTGTTTTTGAGCCATTTCCACTTTATTTCATGGACTGGTTTTGCAACCTTGCAACTAAGACTCTGTAGCCTTGAGAAGCTACTCCTCTTCAGTTTCTCAAAAAATTTTTCTTTTTGACAACACGCTGTATACCATACCCAAAATGTCAGTTTTGTCTTGTTGGCAATTATCAGATAAAGGAAAGACGATATAAACTGTAGTCTATGAAATTCTTTACCACTTGCTTAGTAACAGAAAACAATGAAATTAAAAATTCTTGAGCTGAGTAACAACTTTGCTATAAAGACTAGTGTTTCCTGAAATAAAATTGAGTTTTACATTATCAATTTTGCTTTTTTAGTCAGTGGTATATACATTTACATTTATCTACCTAGTTTATATTAATGGCAAAGGCTACTAGCTGTGACTTCATTTTGACATTTTAATCAGTGTCTAAGATTCTGATACAACCTGAAGATGGGAGTGTGCCTCATGTATTTGTACCAGCTAAGACTTGGTTCAACAACAGTTCCTGGAATGATTATCCAACTCCTGAAGGACTCTGCTGTTTTTGGAACAGAGATTATAATTGTAAAAATCAATGAAATCCTACAGCAGGGGATGGGAAGACAGAACATTTGTCTTGCTGATAATACAAGTAACATATGGGGTCAAAGTGAATAAATATCTATGTATTACTGTTAGAAGAAGTGCATTCCAGGCCCTAAATTTGTTTCTTTAGTGACGCTACTCAGTTGGATAACCTCTAAAAGTTCAGTTGAAGATCAAAAGCAGAAATAAGAGATGTAAATATGACAGCTGCTGTATTTAAAAACAAGAAATGGGTATGTTTGGAAAGGTGTTTTCTTCTAGAAGATGTAGTCTATTAAGTAACATGTTATAAAAACAGGATAAGTCAGATTCTATCTTTGTAATAATACAATTTTTGAAAGTCCTGAAAACGATTTTGAGAAAGAGAAGCACTAAATAAATGAAGCAAAAATGATAGCAAATGTTTAGAACTTGAAATTTATTAAACAAAGCTCCATAAAATTAGAATGAATAATCAATGAGTTCTGGAAATATTTCTTTCCTCTACCTCAAGTCTACTTTGCTGAAGATAAGGGTGGTGTTCTATATTTGCTTGATGAGGCAGAAGACAGAATGCCAAGTTTTTTCTGTTGTAAATTTTTTGACTACTTCCCATATGTGAGCAGAATTAATTAATAATGGATACTGAAATCCCTAGCTTTAAGAATTATAAGATCTGAAATTGCTGTGTAATCTATACATGTCTATTCAGTATATCAAGCGTGCTAATTTTGGTACATGTATTAAAAGTAAGATACATGCATTTTCTGTTTCTTAGTAGAATGAGAAGTTTTGGATGAAGTGACAAGACACATCAGATATCAAACACTAACAACCTGAGGATTGAGAGATTATCATGAGAGAATTTTATTTTATTTTTTGAGACAGGGTCTTGCTCTGTCACCCCATGGGTCACTGCATCCTTGGCCTCCTGGGCTTAAGTGATCCTCCCACCCCAGTCTACCAAATAGCTGGGACCACAGGTGCACGCCACCGTGCCTAGTTAATTCCTTTTTAATTATCTGTAGCGATGGGGCTTCTCTATGTTGCCCAGGCTAGTCTCAAACTCCTGGCTCAAGTGATCTGCCCACCTCAGCCTCCCAAAGTACTGGGATTACAGGAATCAACCACCGTGCTTGGCTCATGAGGGAATTTTAAAACAGGTGTCTCAAACCTATTATGGAGTCACCCACAGGGTGGGAATGGATTGTGGAGGATATGTGAAGAGGATCTCTGGGGCAAGCTGGGTTGTGAGTCTTTCCCCCTCACTCCAAGTTTACAGAAAGGGGCTTCAGAGGGTCCACTTGGAGTGCACAATATGATCAGGAGCTGCTGTGCACTGAGGCATTAGCTATCAGCTGAGGTATTAGAATTGACAGCCTATTATATTCCTATGCAGAAGGGCAAAATGTGCCAAGAGCATTTCTGAGGGGCAGATGTGGGTCAAGTGGAAAAAAAAGCTGTCTTGGAGCCATTTGAAACTCCACCCAAAAAAACTGCCCAGGAGGGCAATGACATTCCAAAAGAGAATGTGGATGTACTCATTTCTAAACTAAGATTGTATGTACAATACAAAGTGACTGCAGACTTTTTTTTATTACCTTAAAAAGATAGATCAAAAAAGTAACAGACTGCGTAAGTTTGTATCCTGTATTATCAGAGGAAAAAGTTATACCACTGAATACATTTTAAAAGGACAGTGAAAGGCCAAAAAAGTTGATTTTAACAACCCAAGAGTTCTAATTTCTCAAGCACAGTTATATACTTCAATTAACAATGGGACCATTAAATCTGTAAAAAATACATTTAAAGAGCATTACATGTTTAAAGTTTCCCCATTCTCTTATACTCCAAATACTCTCTACTTTTACCTTCTGTGACTTAAATGTTCACCATATATGAAGTAAAAAAAGTGTCCTGAAAAGAAGATTAGTTACTTAAGAAGGGGTCAAACCATCTCTCTTCCAGGGAATTCCTTTGTTTGCTCACCTTTGGACAAGTGATTTCAGTCTGCTGGATCATGATGAGAGCTGAAGCTATGAGTGCCCCTTGCCTCACGTAGTTCACAGGGTCATTTGTCATTGGTTCTAGCAAATTAATGGCTTCCTGAAAGAATTTAAAAAAACAAAGACAACTTTTAAATAAAGTTGATATGGCTGAATTTTCATTTTATAGTCATATCCCACATAACAATATTCTGGGAAATGACAGACTGCATATATAATGGTAGTCCCATAAGATTATAATGGAGTTGAAAAATTCCTATTGCCTAAGTGACTTCTTGATGATACCGGCCCTGTGCAGGCCTAGTCTAAGTGCGTATCTTAGTTTTTAACAAAAAAGTGTTAAAAATCAAAACAAATAATTTTGAAAACAGAAAAAACTTACAGAATATAAAGGAAAAATATTTTTGTACAGTTGTACAATGGGTTTGTGTTTTAAACTAAGTGTTATTACAAGAGTCAAAAAATTAAAAATAATTAAAAACATAAAAAAGTAAGCTACGATCAATTATTGAAGAAAAAAATTATACATTTAGTAGCCGAAGCGTACAGTGTTTATAATAGTGACAATAGTGTCCTTGGCCCTCACATTCACTCAACACTCACTCACTGAGTCACCCCGAGCAAGTTCCAGTCCCGTAAGTTCCATTCACAGTTAAGTGCCCTATATAGTTGTATGATTTTCATCTTTTATACTGCATTTTTACTGTACCTTTTCTATGTTTAGATGTACCAACAGCACTGTGTTATAACTGCCTGGTATTCAGTATAATAACTTGATGTACAGGTTTGTATCCTGGAAGCACTAGACCATCATCAGCTATGTTTGTGTAAGTATACCCTATGATGTTTGTACAATCACGAAATTGCCTAATGAAGCATTTCTCCGAACATATCTCTGTTCTTAAATGATGCACGACTATAGCTACTGTCACTTTAAGTCAATATTTTCATACAACAGCATAGTAAGAAGTTAATTAACAACTATGTGAATACAATAGTTTAGAACTGGTTATGCTTTACGTAGATTTCAATATAACTGAGGGCAAGTGAAAAGGAAGCTTTAGAACCTGAGTGCTCTTGCCTTGAGGTGAGAGGTCATAAAAAATTAAGAGAAAATGGGGATTAACATTTGATAAGCACCTATTACTTTTCAGACATAGTACTAGGTATTTTACATATTATTCTATATAACCCTCTTACTCCTAAAATGAAAAATCAGCACAAAACAATCTTTATAAATAAAGAAACTGAGAGTTACAAAGGTTAAATAACTTGTTCAAAGTCAAGTAAGTACTGATAGCAAACCTAGGCCAGTCTGAATCCAAAATTTGTATTATAATTCAACCTCCATCAGGCCGGGCATGGTGGCTCATGCCTGTGATCCCAGCACTTTGAGAGGCCAAGGTGGGCAGATTAATTGAGGCCAGGAGTTTGAGAATAGCCTGGCCAACGTGGTAAAACCCCGCCTCTACTAAAAATACAAAAATCAGCTGGGTGTAGTGGTGGACGCCTGTAATCCCAGCACTTTGGGAGGCAGGCAGATTATCTGAGGTCAGGAGTTCGTGACCAGCCTGGCCAACATGGTGAAATCCGTTTGTACTAAAAATACCATAAAAATTAGCCAGGCTTGGTGGCAGGTACCTGTAGTCCCAGCGACTTGGGAGGCTGAGGCGGGAGAATTGTTTGAACCCAGGAGGTGGTGGTTGCAGTGACCTGGGATCGGCCCAATACAATCCAGCCTGGGCAACAAGAGAAAAACACCACCTCCAAAAAAAAAAAAAAAAAAAAGGGAAATAAACCTCTTACAAATGTTAGGGTAAGACTGGGTGCAATGGCTCATGCCTGTAATCCCAACACTTTGAGAGGCAAGGTGGGAGGATCGCTTGACTGCTTGATCCTAGGAGTTCAAGATCAGCCTGGTCAAACACAGTTGACCCTGTCTCTAACATAAAAAAAGAAAAAAGAAAAATAGCAATAAACAAATATTACAGTAAGGTAATATCTCAGATGATTTAATAAGACCTACTTAAAAAAATTAAATCAACACAAAAAACCCCAAAACCTTCCAAACAAAAGATTTTACTAGCAGGCCAGGTGTGGTGGCTCACGCCTGTAATCCCAGCACTTTGGGAGGCCAATGCAGGCAGATCACCTGACGCTGGGAGTTTGAGACCAGCCTGACCAACATGGAGAAACCCTGTCTCTACTAAAAATACAAAATTAGCCAGGTGTGGTGACACATGCCTGTAATGCCAGCTACTCAAGAGGCTGAGGCAAGAGGTTCGCTTGAACCCAGGAGACGGAGGTTGTGGTGAGCTGAGATTGTGCCATTGCACTCCAGCCTGGGCAACAAGAGCAAAATTCCATCTCAAAAACAAAAACAAAACAAAACAAAACAAAAAAGATTTTACTAGCGTCTAGCTAGAATAGCAGAACAAATGAAATCATAGACTAGAATTGATTTCATGGTTGCACTTCCTAAGATCACAAGTGATGAGATTTTCCAAAATATTTGTCAAGCGTAAGCCACCACACCCGGCTTTTTTATTTTTTTGAGAGGGAGTTTTACTCTTGTCTCCCAGGCTGAAGTACAAGGGCATGATCTTGGCTCACTGCAACCTCCACCTCCTGGGTTCAGGCAATTCTCCGGCCTCAGTCTCCTGAGTAGCTGGAATTATAGGCACGTGCCACCATGCCCAGCTAATTTTTGTATTTTTAGTAGAGACGGAGTTTCGCCATGTTGCCCAGGCTGGTTTCAACTGAGCCACTGTGCCTGGCCAAAAATAGCTATTTTCATTTTCAGCCCCAATAATGTTTTATGTGATTAGAAAAACTTATATAATGCCAATACTCTTTATTGGAAAAAACGTCGAGCAAATTAAAATTTTTTAGATTCCTGGAATCAATCCATAAACTTACAACTATGTTTTGTTTTGAGTTTGAACACATGATAAAAAGTGACTCCTTTCTCTGATGAAAAGGTACTGGGAGTATAGCTATGCTCTCAGTTTTCTTTTCTTTTTTTTTTTTTTTTTGATGGAGTTTCACTCGTTGCCCAGGCTGGAGTGCAGTGGTGTGATAAGGGCTGGGATTACAGGCGTGAGCCACCGTGCCCAGCCATGGCACTGGGAGCATAGCCACGCTCTCAGTCTTATACACACACACTGTTAAAAGGTTCACTTCTGGGATGTGGCCAAGATTTGTGCATATGTGCCATGAGAGGCAAAGTGTCATGATTGTGTCATGGCTGTGAATTACGAATACTTGTTATTTAAACAATAGCACATTTCTTTATGAATCTCATGATAAATTATGTTTTCTAATCATCACCTTGCCTTATTCAGCTCTTTTTTTGTAACATTTGAGGGCATAACAAATACCAGGTTACCTATTAATGTTAGATATGAGAAAATAGGTAAATAGCACATCAGAGATTTGCTTAAAACAGAAATGTTATCAAATCAGCTGACTTTCAGGGCTTCAGAACAGAAACTTGTTTTTCAGAATACTAATTATACAAGTTAAACATGTAAAATAATCACATAAAATAACCTAAATAGTTCTTTAACAACAACAGTAACAAAAACTATTTTCTTTATGTTTCGTTTTTCTTTTTATTCTTTTAAAGAAATCAATGGGCCAGGTGCAGTGGCTCATGCCTATAATCTCAACACTTTGGGAGGCTGAGGCAGGAGGATCGCTTGATCCCAAGAGTTTGAGACTAGCCTGGGCAACATAGTGAGACCCCTTCCCTTCTCTATGAAAAATAAAAATTAGCTGAGTGTGTTGGCAGGTGCCTGTAGTCCCAGCTACTCAGCGGGCTGAGGTTAGAGTATCACTTGAGCCCAGGAGTTTGAGGCTGCAGTGGGCAGTGTTTCTGCCACTGCACTTTGGCCCAAGCAACAGAGCAAGACTCAAACAAACAAAAAAAGAAAAAAAAAGAAAAAAAAAAAAAAAGGCCAGGAGCAGTGGCTCATGCCTATAATCCCAATGCTTTGGGAGGCTGAGGCAAGTGGATCACCTGAGGTCAGGGGTTCAAGACCAGCCTGGCTAACATGGTGAGACTGCACCACTGCACTCCAGCTTGGGTGATAAGAGCAAAACTCCACCTCAAAAACAACAACAAAAAACCCTCTAGAAATCAATGATTTAAAAAAAAAATCAAAAGCATTGTTTCAGTTACAGCTATCCATGTAATGTGATGATTTCTCCTTAAGCAGCTTTGGGCAATCCAGCATCGCAGAATGAGGGAGTACTGGGAAGTTTTGTATGGCAAGTTCAGTCTTACGGATCGTACTGCATTTGTATTTTTATAGTTGTTACATAAACTCCTCAGCGAGGAAAAACAGTCTGGCACCAAGAAAGAACTGATCCCATTGGCTTTGGGCCTTACCTTGTTTCCTGTACCAGCACAGCAGATCCCCAAGGCCATTGCAGCTCCATAGCGCACATGAGGGTTGTAACTCTCTGACAACAAAGAGACAACACTTGGGCACTGTTCAGGGGTCCTGATAAAAAACAGAAAGTGAAGACAGTGTTATAGGTAACATATTTTAAGTTAAGACAGAAGAGTTTTAAACAAGTTATTGTTTTTGAAAAAGTGATAGGAAACAATGAGCATTTAAAACATAAATTGCAGAATTAAAAATCTTCAACAGAGTTCTAATTATTGACAGAAGAAATCTGATCTTCAATATTCAGAGAATACATGTACAGAAAAAGGACTCCTTTCTGAGTATAAGTGAGTCCTCAACCACAGGTCTGGATTCCAGTTATTCTCTGGTGCCTCCTCCATAGCAGGTAACAGCCATGTGGGGGGCAGTACACTGCTCTACATCTATTTTTCTATTTCTTGGTAACTTTGCATTTTGTTCTAGAAGACAAAAGTCATTTATAGAGACTCCTGGATATTTCCTAAGTTACATGAAAGATTTAAACCCCCCAGTATTGCTTTAAAAATATTTTTTTTGCAGCCATAAAGAATGAAATCATGTTTTTTTTGCAGCAACATTGATACAGCTGGAGGCCATTATCCTAAGTGAATTAAGGCAGGAACAGAAAACCAAATACTGCATGTTCTCACTTGAAAGTGAGAGCTAAACACTAGGTATTCATGGACATAAAGAAGGCAACAAAAAACACTGGGAAATGGAGGGAGGAGGGAAGGGTGCCTGGCTTGAAAAACTATTGGGTACTATGCTTAATACTTGGGTGATGGTATCAATTGTCCCACAAACTCGAGCATTACACCATATATCCACGTAACAAACCTGCACATGTATCCCCTGAATCTAAGATAAAAGTTGAAATTAAAAAAGGAAGAAAAAAAGAAACTAGGCTCTTTGCTAGACTTCGAAGCAGCATATACAGTTCTAGATTTTTCGCTGTCACCAAGCATTTACTGAGACAAAACCAACACACATAAGAATGTGTATTAAAGGTGGGCGTGGTGGCTGACGTCTGTAATCCTAGCACTCTGGGAGGCCGAGGGGGGCAGATCACTTGAGGTCAGGAGTTCAAGACCAGCGGGCAAACACGGCAAAACCCCCTCTCTACTAAAAATACAAAAATTAGCTTGGCGTGGTGGCGCATGCCTGTAGTCTCAGCTACTCAGGAGGCTGAGGCAGGAGAATCACTTGAACCCGGGAGGCGGAGGTTGCAGTGAGCTGAGATCGCACCACTGCACTCCAGTCTAAGTGACAGCAAAACTCCATTCCCCCCACAAAAAATAAATAAAGAAGAAAGAAAAAGAAATATGTATTAAAGTGGCAAAGTGGCATAAACTACCTACCAAATACCAAATAAATGCTAAGGACAAAAATTACCACAGAAAGAGGTAACAGTGGTCAGATGATGAATTCATAGAGAATGCAGACATCAAGGGAGTTTCAAAGTACTGGAAGAACTGGACAAATGATAAAGAGGAATATAGGCATTAGGGTAAAGAAAGCAAGTCCACAAAAGTCTAGAGATTGGAATTCACCTGGTTAGTCTAATTTGAATACAGTCAGTGTCTCTGTAGCACATGTAATAGAAAATAAATGTGGAAAGGCAATTAAGAGCAAAATGATAGTGTCTTGACTGCCAGGTTTAGCAATTTACATTTTACTTTGCAGATAAATGGAATGATGATTTAGAAAGATTAAGGCGATATCTGCGAACAAGACAGGTTAAAAGCATGAAGGTGGAAAAACCAGCAAAAAGCTATTTCAGTAATTCAAACCAATAAAATAAAATTCATACACTATTGGCTCAAGGACAATCTGGCCTGTAGCAGAATTTATTTGGCCTACATACTTAAAAAAAAATTCAAAATAAGTTGTCAACATTTAAGATGGGAATATTTCACATTAAAATCCAAATTTCCAACTTCTCCAGAAAGGCTGTTTCAAGACCTTCATAGTCCCTAGGGCCTAGGCAATGAGTTCAGAGGTCCTACCCTACTGTCTTTTAAAAATACTAAAGTGGGAGAGATCCAAGATGGCCGATTAGAAGCAGCCAGTGAAAGGCTTGTAGCTCAAGCCTTTCACTGGCTGCTTCTAATCAGGAGCTTCTATCAGGATTGTAGCTCCCAGTGAAAGCGCAGAGAGCGAGTGGACGCCGTACTTTCAGATGAATTTTTGTTGCCGACAGACCAGTAGATTCCTGGTGGAGGAGCCCCACGGGTTGCCAGTGCGACTCTTTTGTCTGGTGCGGCTGTTTTGCCGGCGCCCCGACGCGGTGCTTCTTGGTGCAGCGTATAAGGGACTGGGTGCCCTTTTAGTTGGGCTCGGCTGGTCCCATCCCCACAAGAAGAACAGCAATTGGAAGCGCTGAGGACTGAGAGTTTCACAGCAAGCACAGCTGAACCCAGGAAGGTCCAGCTCTGTGGGGTAAAGATGACCGACAAAGGAAAACTAAGAAACAGAAAAACTAAGAAACAGAAAAAACTTAATCACTGGGCGGAGAGAGATCCAAGATGGCCGATTAGCAGCAGCTCAGGATTGTAACTCCCACTGAAAGCGCAGAGAGCGAGTGGATGCCGCAATTTCAGAAGAATGTTTGTTGCCCACAGACTGGGAGATTCCTGGCAGAGGAGCCCCATGGGTTGCCAGTGTGACTCTTTTGGCCGGTGTGGCTCTTTGGCCGGCGCCCGGGCGCAGTGCTTCTCAGTGTGGAGTATACAGAACTGGGTGCCCTTTTAGTCGGGCTCTCTGGTCCCATCCCCACAAAAAAAAACAAAAACAGCAACTGGAGGCGCTGAGGACTGAGAGTTTCATAGCAAGCACAGCTGAACCCGGGAAGGCCCAGCTCTGTGGGGAAGGGGCGTCCGCCGAAGGAAAACTAAGAAACAGAAAAAACTTCATCACCAACAAGCTGGACGTTCACTCAGAGACCCAATCTGAAAGTCGGCAATTACAAAGACGACAGGTGGATAAATCCACAAAGATGGGAAGAAACCAGTGCAAAAAGGCTGAGAACACCCAAAATCAGAATGCCTCTCCTCCTACAGGGGATTGCAGCTCTTCATTAGCAAGGGAACAAGGCCTGATGGAGAATGAGCGTGATGAACTGACAGAATCAGGCTCCAGAAGGTGGATAATAAGAAACTTCTGTGAGCTAAAAGAACATGTTCTAACCCAATGCAAAGAAATTAAGAACTTTGAAAGAAGATTTGATGAAATGCTAACGAGAATGGACAACTTA